>OY811986.1:1423252-1686695 GCA_963681505.1 Eunapius fragilis | reverse complement strand
TACCCAGCCAATGTATCGTTCTTTGTCTATCCAGAAAGTCAGCCTGGCTTGCTGATTCACAAATAATACTCTGCAAGCCCGGGATAACAGTAGCGGATCTAGGAGGAGGGGGGGGGGGGGGGGGGGGGGGGGGGTTGGGGGTTTAAACCCCCCCCCCCCCCCACCCCCCCCCCCCCCTCCCCCCCCTCCAGCCTTCGATACTAATTTCATAGCAGGAAATTATGCAATCTGCATTGATAGTTGTGAATAATTCATTAACCACCCCCCCCCCCCCCCCCCTTTATCTGCCACGCCCCCCTCCATACGTCCGCCCCTGGATAACATCTCTCTGACCAAACTATCTATCGGTAACCGCCAGAAATTTGACGGCCAACCGTCCAATCCGGTCATATATGGTCATCGCAGTCTGGGGAATCTTTTAACCATCAGTCTGGTTCCCAGATCGTACGACCAGAACGACCTACAACTGAATGTGCGACGACGCCGACCCATGGGCGTCGGAAGGTATTTTTTATAGGTCCGGCACATCAAGGACACTTAATTATTACATGGACTGGAACCACCGCGTAACGTAATACAATAAATTGTCGCAATCCTCGTTGCGCCTCGTTCCCAACCTTTTCAGACAAAAAAAGGCTTTTGTGAAGTTGTCTTAGCTTTGGAGTGGCTTACAGTTACAGAAAGCTATTCTTTTGTTGAGGTAAACCCGTTATAAGTCTTAAAGATTACGTTACATACGGGTCTTAGCTTCTACGTGCATGTTTGCCTCGCTACGCTACTTTGGTTAGGCTCCTGGACACACCGATGAGTAGACATTTGTTATGAAAGGTGTTTCCAGCGCTTAATGGTATTATACAAGTCCTATGTTAGTTTGTATTGAAAAGGATGTTTCTTAAAAGAAGGGCAAACGATTTTAATCGAACGATGCGCATGTTTTGTTGTCAGGCCACTGCAAATATGGTAATAGTTATGGCCTTATTTAACGTTTCACAGTATACCAGGATGGTTTCTCTAAGTCCAGATTATATTTACATGATGAGCGAACCTATATTTATTTCTATACATTGCCTTGAACTGATGTTTATTAATTATTGGTTCATTGCTTATTTTGAATAAGCGATGCCAAAAATGCAGAAAGGGAAGCGAAGAATGGTTTATACTTAACAAAAATCAACGTCGCAGCACCCCAGTCAAGTCCAGTCTTCTGATGCACTATAACAGTCACATCGTCGTGTACATGTACTAACTCATTAATAATTCATGAGCAACGAGGATAGCGACATGAATTTATTGTGGTTTCCAGTCCATGTAATAATTAAGTGTCCTTGGGCACATGAATGAATAATTATTACAGTAGGCGGAGATACTTAATAGTGGACGGAACCACTACTGGGATACCTTTCACGAAGCCAAATGGAAAAGTTGTTATCTGTATTAGACAACCCAAGGGGCATCTATGCATCCCTCCCACCCAGCTAAGGCGTACGAAGGAGCGCTGCAAAAGTTCCCGCACAGGAAGCGTCTAGAAACTTATAAATATACACTGACGCCGTAAAATCAGCTAATACAGGTTACGGTTAAGTAATGTATTAACGTACTTGAGTGTTTATTCATTATAATTCTCTGGACAACATGCATGCAAGTTAATGTATGCATGCAAATACACACACTCAACCGTTATAGATATTACATGCACAGTGTAAGTAAAACATGTGTTTATCACATGATGCAAGCAAATGCTTGCTGCACTTTTAACCTTATAAGTACATATATGACATCCTTGGTTGCTACAACCATGTCTGTTGTGTTTTCTCATGCAAAAACCCATTATTCAGACAACCTCACTAATGCATCATTCCAGTACTTCCATGCAGAACAGGCCTAGGAATGTGTAACCAAAATCAATGTAGTACATCAAGTTAAAAATGCCAGCCACTTCACTTCTCTGGCCTTTTGCCAGTTCAAAATACGTATGTTTTTTTTAATTTTTACAAGTAACTGTACGTGCGAGAATTACAATGTGCTGATACCCCCACATGCATGGGTTGAAACATTTTTATGACTTACCTGCATGTTAGTTGTATATAATTATAATTATATTATTGCACTGACTTGCTTGCATATGATTTTTATAATCAACACAACTCACAGCATAAAGTCATGAAGAATGCTGTATAGCTATACTATACAAATAGAAAACATTCATTTGTGATAATGCTCAGATAACAACTGCCGCTTCAACCACCGCTAGCTAGGATGACCATAAACTAATAATTACCGAATTGAGGGGGGGGGGGGGGGGGGGGGGGCAGCCAGCCGGGGCCTGACCTTAAATGATGCCCCCTTCCCCGCTTCCATTAGGATAATAAAACAAAGGTAATTCAATTAATTTTTTTAAATTTTATTTTTGGCGGAAATATTGGTCCGGCGGCTGCCGGACCGGTTCCAACGCCCGTGCCGACCAGTAAGCAAAAAAGGCCAATGCTTGAAAAGCCACCATATACATTCTGATCTCGTTAAGAGCGCACTCTTTAGAAGCGCATTCCCTCGTTAGATGCATTGAAAATGATATTCATGGGTAATTTATGTCTACAATGTGCAATCTATGGTAAGGAAACAAACGTGGCGTGTCACGAAATATTCGGTCCGGGTCAAAATTTGATCCGGCCGGACAAAATATGCCAGCATATTTGGTCCCCCCCCCGCCACAAACGGTCCTACTCGAAGCGCATGCGTTTAGAAGTGTGAAAGCACGTGTAACTGCATCAGAAACTGCTAGAGAGATGTGTGCGGATGAAAATGAAGATTTGGTCGAAAAGGCATGTCTTTACTTGTTTGATGGGAGATATCCTGAGGGTAGTACCAGCAACGAAAAAAGAGTCATCAAAAGAAAGGCTGCAACACTTACTTTGAGAGATGGAGAGGCCTTCTACAAAAAAAAAACCAAAAAGAATTCGACTGGGCAAAAGGTAAATATATACATTGCGCGCTCTGTATGGCATCCATGCATTGATGACTTCGATCAAACAGGAGGTATTAAGTCAGATATGTTCGCAGCAGCGAGGAAGGGTGCCGCATCTTGAAGGCATGCCATGTGGATCCTAACATCTGGGCACATGGGTGTCAAGCGTACTTCCCATCGCGTTTTATAGCGTTTTTTTGGAAAGATGTAATAAAGGATATAGAAATTATGGTAAGTGTTGAATAATATATCTCATTTCTCATTACATGTATATGTTTCTTGCACAGATCTCTACCTGTGACCTCTGTCAAAGGAATAGCCAGAAACTGTCCGTTGCAACACCAGAATTGTTTCCAGTTCCAGTCCATTCACCCTGGCATCACGTGGGCATTGATTTTGTTGGCCCTATTTCACCTAAGACCACCTCGGGAAATAGTTACATTCTTACCCTATGTGATTATTTCACAAAATGGGTAGAAGCTGTTGCTCTTCCAACCAAAGAAGCATCAGGAATCGCTAGCTCACTCTTTAAGGTATATATGTGATGTTATTTATATATTCATTTTCCCAATACATGTGTACTTACTAGATATTTATGAAGATGAGGGGCTACCTGCTGTGATCACTACCGACCAATTAAGGAAGTGAATTCAAGAACCAGCTCAATGATGAAATGATGAAGATTCTGAACATAAGGCACCATCTGATAACTGCATATCATCCTCAGGTTGACAAATCAAGAGGGTGGGGGGAAGTATCAGTAGAAAAATGCAATTCAAGCCTGTTGAGATCAATTGACGCCACACACTATTTCATTAAAGATCTTTGGGTCTAATGTTTTGGGAGTTGAGAAAAACAATATCAGCAGCGTTTTAGACATTTTAATTTGACTGATTTTGCTGTGTATATAACTAATCACTAACACATAATTCTACTGATAAAATTTTAACTAAATCTACAGGGTGTTTCAAAATCAACTATAATTAAATATAAACTGGTTTTTAATTCTAAAATTCCTATCAGCAAAGGAAGACATGCTGATAGATAATTATTTTTATTAACTGAAATGGTCAAAATGAAAAAATTGATTCAAACCTCAAAAACTCCTCCTAAATAAATGAAATCAAAAAATCATTATTTCAAATGTTGATAACTAATTGGTTTGAGTCGACTATATAGATTGTAATTGTTAAACTTAAATGAACACTATGAAGCTTATAATAGTTATATAATTTAGTAATCTAATATGATGTCAGGAAGTATTAATTGCTGTTAATTATTTTTAATTTGTTTGGTATTAATAATTACTGTATATACATGTAAACTTGGTTTTTTTGGCATGCATAATAGTAGAATGTTTATCTGCAATTATAAGTTAAACTGCTCATTACAGTAAATTTTTTCTTCATTTATGAAACACCTCAGTAATTAAATGAATAACTCTGCTTCATGTCTACAGAGCAATGGGTTAGTTGAGAGATTCAATCAGTCTTTACAAAATATGCTTCGCAAGTACATACAAGAAAAGAAAGAGAAATGGGATGATTATTTGGACACTTGCTCATTTGCTTACAACACTTCAAAACATGAATCAACAAAATTTACTCCATTTGAGATTATGTTTGGTAGCAAAGCCCTTCTTTCTCTTGATCTTGATGCTGATGTACATCAAGGGCCATGCATGAAGCTGAAGTTACCATATGTTCTCAGGAAACTGAAATTCAGCAGAAAGAGTCACAACACAAAGCTATACTGGAGGGACTGCAGAAAACATTATTTCTGCTCAGAAGAAACAGAAAAGAGCAGTATGATAAGAAACACAGTAAAGGCAGTCTTTTACAGTGTAGGTACACAAGTCCTGAAGAAAGACTTCAGAAAGAAAAAAAGAAAAGGAGGCAAACTAGATTTCCCATGGGTTGGACCTTATTTGATCACAACGAGTCTAGGAAAAGGTTTTTATGAGCTACAATCGTGTGGAAAAGGTCCTGTCACCACAATTCCAAGAGTTAGCCATGTTCATATTAAAGTGTACAAGTCATTGTCCTGTTCACCTTCAAGAAGACTTCAGTCACCATCAGCCTCCAATGAACACATTCAGCTCCATCTCCTGGCAGAAATTCACCTGCATTAGGTGCTTCTTCTTCACTATCAGCTGTGTCTCTGTCACCTACAAAGAGACTACATTCGCTCTTTCTCCTACTGCAAAGGATTCAGCATCTGCTGTACTGCAAGAAAGTAATCACACAAGTGAACTTCAGTATTCATCCCTACTCTCAGAGAAGCCAAAGCTTCTGATACCTACTCCAGAATTTTTTCCTAAGGGAGATGGGACTAGATCCAAACGAGAGTGCAATACCAAAACTAAACTTGTTGCTAAACTGATGCGACAAAACAGTAAAAAGGTGACTGTACCCTGTCAACCAGCAATTGAAGTTGAAAGCTACATTCCTCTGGCTCAATATGAAGTCCAACACTGGGTACCAGGGTTGACAACAGAAGATAAGAAAATGATTACAAGTGGTGGGTGGCTAAGTGATGAGATTGTAGATGCTGTCAGAAACTACTGAAATCAGTGTATCTTCATATACAAGGGCTTCAAGAGGTTGCACTGGGTATGGTCTTGTCATATAGCATTGCAAAAAGTGAGTTCATTCAGATTATGAACACTGGAGAACACCATTGGGAACGGTTTCAAATATTAACTGCAATGATTAAGAGATACATGTCTATGACTGTGCATCAGGTGGTCCAACTAGTTCTCTATTAAACCAGATTGCAAGCATTGTTTGCACTCCCAAAGACATTATCAAACTTACCTATACATTGATGTGCAAATGCAGCAAGATTGCAAGCATTGTTTGCACTCCCAAAGACATTATCAAACTTACCTATACATTGATTGCAAATGCAGCAAGGTTGTGATGACTGTGGGCTATTTGAAATAGCATTTGCTACTTCGTTGGCTAGAGGAGAACAACCAGGTAGCTTCTTCTATGAACAAAAGGCAATGAGGAAGCACTTAATTGAAAGCCTTGAGAAGTAAATATTACTGCATTTCCAATACAAAAGATAAAACGCCATGGATCCAAAGTGAGGCACTCAGCAAATATACCAATACATTGTGTTTGCAGATTGCCAAAATTGGAAGGAATTAAAATGATTGAGTGTAGTTATTGTGGAACATGGTATCATATTGACTTATGTGTGTCAGTATCTTCAGATTCCCAACAACCACATACCAAGTGCATGGGCTTGTGTGAAATGCAAAAGTCGGACTGAGAATTAGTGCTGTTTCTTTGTCGCAATGATTGTCAATGATTTAGACTAAGTGTGCTTGTCCAATTAATTGTGTTATCATGTTTTCAGTCGCTTTTATGAAGAAATGTATGCAAATATAATTGGGAACATTTCGTCCCGGACCAAATGTCACTGCCACATTTGGTCCGGGACCAAATATAGTAGCCATACTTGGTCCGGGACCAAATATAGTAGCCATACTTGGTCCTACTGGACAGAATATGGATGCGACATTTGGTCCTCGGGCGGACATAATATGGCATGGTGGGGGACCGAATATGGCAGCCACATTCTGTCCGGTAGGACCACATATTTGGTCCCGGACCAAATTTGGCTGCCATAATCGGTCCGCCGGACAATTTTAGGTAGGACATTTTATGCCGTGACAGGCGCCCTTAACGAGGTCGGGCTGTACAGGGTGTCCACGAAAGAGCGCAACGCTTTTAAATGAATATAATTCCTTAATAGGGTTATCAATCTAAAGGATGTACAAAAACCGCATAATTAGAATTCGATTATCGTGCATGAGGCGAAGGGAATTTGGTTTCGCCGGGGCAATCACAGTCCGGAGGAGAGTATTCCTCTGAGTCTTAACCTTAGCCTAAGTGAATACCGTATTCCCCTAAGGAAATATAGTAACCCTCCCCTGCCCCCCAACCCGTCCAGAAATGTGTGCTTCTAGGGAACCGGGTCCGTGAGAGAAGCGGACCCAATTTCCTGGGTATAGTTTTTTTTTTACAGAGCGCACTTTAATTCGTAACCAGCTTGGAATTCTTTATTGCTGTTAATTTATAATTATAAAAATAATTGTACTCGTCTGAATATATTCTCCCCTTTCCCCGCAACGCCTTGCATCGTTGTTAGCAAATAAATTATAAATCTACCCCAACGTAATGAAACCATTGTTCAGTTTTTCCGTTTCTGGCACAAATCCATCACCTGTAAGAACCACAAACTAAATGTATGACAATGGTTTAATTGCGTCCACTAACTCAAAACGTCGTACGTTCGAGTCAGATGGATATGCAGCCAGTAATATTGCTTCATTCGCTGTTCTGTTCTTTTCCCTGATGGCCTCCACTTTTGGACGTGTGACATTCGAAGAATGCTTAACCACTCTAGCTTCACGTTTCTTCATGCAACAAAATGCCATGCACCCTATGACAAGAAATCCTTTGAACGTTACGGATTGCCGTTTTTCCCATTCTATGGAGCAGAAAAGGATATGACCCGTCCTTTAGATAGGTCTTCATCCACCCCACCATCGTCATTTCACACTTCTTCTGCTTATGAGAGTCCTGCGAAAAGGAACAGGCTATAGTCACTGTACTCCCTTTTTGAAATATATAGCAGGGAAACGACGTACAAAATACTACAGTGCAACCTCCTCTGCTACAAAGGCTGCACACTGGTCTTTGTTTTAGGCACGTAGGACAAGTATGAGTGTATTCAGCGCGTGATTGGTTAATGAACAAACGCCTGCATGTAGGCGAAAAGTGCTGTTTTAGACTACACGTAGGCGTTTTGTTGCGACGTATGGTCCTCGCATTCAATGGCGTATAAAACTTTGAACTCGAATAAAGTAACACTTAAGCATAGAGCTTCGTTTTAAATCCGCTTTGGAGCACACTCAAACCATCGGCTCTTTAGATACACGATCGAGATGGAGGAGCGTACAAAAATTGCCACGATCTTGATGACAAAGAGTAAATCGTGTGTGGGTGGCAAAAAGAGTTTAAATAATATCTATCTACCTGAAAATCGAAGAATGCTTCTAGCAAGTTTTTTTGGTAAATCGGAACAACTCGAGCTATTAAAATGGGGGGCAGAGTGTACTTAGCACTAGCAGCATGCTGGCGTTGTTTTCTGCCGCCACTTGGCAAGTAGCCATCTTTGCTATATTGATCGTTGTTATTTCAAGGTTGGCTGGCCGTTCATTTGTTGGAATTAAGTGATTTGTATACCTACATGTACGTTAACGCTCCTACGCGTAGTTGATGATCTAACATTAAAAATCAACATGTAATGTAAAATTAATTTAATTGATACATTATTGCCCGGGATTTCATAATTTGAAATCATCTCATTGGATGTACAGGTTCTGATCAATAATCATTAAAAGAACATATTTTTCAGCAATATAATTAAAGAATGATGGTGCAACATAGAAGGAATACTCCGGCTATACTGAGTTGCGTGTCTACATCAAGCATGCGACAGTATTTCATATAGCAGTGAAAAAAAAAAAAAAAAAATCATGCAATGCATACAAGTATTCAGTAGCGAGTGACTGTGGTCCCTAGAAAATTGAGTCCGGATAATTGATTTTGTGTTACAAGGGAATTCGGTCCGGGGGATTGTATCCTCTAGGAAGTAAGGTCCGGGGAGGGGGGGGGGGGGGGGGGGGGGGGGGGGGGGGACCGTGTTCCTAAGGGAATGGACTATATTCCCTAATTATTCCGTTAGGAAATACGGTCCGGACCGAATTCCCTATGGCATCGGCCTGCTTACCTTCTCTATTGCTTTCTAGCATTTAACTGAGCCAAGTGTTGGGCTTTTACAAATAGCCCAAACTTAATTTTAATCCAACTGGATTCACCTCGTAAACGCATAGGTCTCTTCGCACCAGTGTCGTTTCAATCCAAAGATCTGCACGGTGTATGGTATAAGAGCCCGGACGGTAATCGATTCCAGCGCAGTGGCAACATCCATGCATCCCCTAGATGTACAAGAATACATCCCCAGTGCACAATCACTCCTAAATTTAATCATTTTTTTCTACAAGATCATCACAAACTATGAACTAAACTATGGCAGCGGTTCAGCATTTCATCAAACACCATTTTTTTCACTGGATGTTGCATTTTCTATAACCACAAACAAGGAAATACATATGAAAAAGTAAGGAATGAAATGGTGTTTAGTATGGAAGAGATAAAAATGACACAGGTTGGGACTTGTAATAATGGGGAACAATCTTACGAGGATCTTGGAGCTGGAGGAGGAGGAGGAGGTGGTGGTTGGATCTGAACTCTAGGTGCAGTTGATGGCCTGAGGAAGGAGAACACACCTATCTGAGCATACATATCACAAACATGTCTGAAGGAATGTCCATAATTAAAAAAAAGTAACTGGATGCATATACAATAAGTACCTTGCAGCTGGGGGAGGGGGTCCTTGTGTTGCTGTGACAACCATGCTGGAGGTTGAGATGGATGGGAAGGAGATGGGATGGGGAGGAGGGACCACACCACACTAGTCAAAACACACTGATCTAAATGCACAGTTATGTGCTCCTCACACTCTCTCTGCCACCATCACTCCTCCACCAGGCTGCCTTGTGCTGCATGTGTGTTGTTGCATACGTCATTTCTCCATGATCAGTATTGACCTGGTTATTGCTACTACTTACACTTCCTGCTGTCTCACCACCATGGCCTGCCGGGAGCCATCGGCACTCCTCACCTGCCTCACTTCCTCCTGCCTCACCACGGCCCCAGCACGACTACCACGCCCACTACCACCAAGAGCACCAGAGGGAGCTAGTCTGGTCTGCTGTTGTGGGCGGGTCGGTTGTGCTGGCACGAGGGCAGTGCCGGGCCTCTGTGCACCTTGAACTGGAGCCGCTTCACTAGAGGGCATTAAATAAAAGATTCAGTAGGTTACCAAATATCTCTTCCCCACCCTCAATATAGATGTGCTCACATTGCACGGGGACGCCCAGTCTGACTAGCTGCTGCCCTGCCACCATCACTCTCCTCATCATCAGTGGCAACAGCTATGACCAGCATGGCTAAGAGGAGCTGCTGCAGTGCTGCCTGGAGTTTGAAAATGGACGACACGTTTACCACCTAAGCTGTCAAGTATTGTAGTTGGCCCACCAGCTCTGCTTCTTCAACTGCTTCACCGAGTTCCTCTAGGAAGGCAGCAAGAGCTATTTGGGAACGGAGGCGTTCCATATCTAGTGTAGATGCGTGTAAACAGTGTTGTGCATGTGTGTGCACAATGTGTGTGTTGTACAGTGAGTGTGTGCAGTGTGTGTTTGCATTGTGTGCACAGCGTGTGCATGTAAAATACAAATGGTCAGCACCTAATAGCGCGTCCGCAACTCCATGCATTACCTGATGCAAACTTTGCTGCAAAGCGTATAAGAAGCACCTAAGAGGCAAAATTAAGGAAAAACATAACAGACTGACAAGTACTTGACTAGTGGTAGCTGTTTAAGTGCATGTACATTTCCATATTGCTGCACCTTCTACTTTGTCTGGAGCGTTACATTACCTGCCTCTTGAAGAATGTGCTTAGCTCCTCCACATTGTCCACAATGGCATACATTCCTTTGGTGATCTTGGCAATCACCTGAAGCAGCA
Organism: Eunapius fragilis; assembly: GCA_963681505.1. NCBI lineage: Eukaryota > Metazoa > Porifera > Demospongiae > Spongillida > Spongillidae > Eunapius > Eunapius fragilis. Next base: position 1,676,066 of record OY811986.1, on the reverse strand, counting down.
TTGCGTCACACTCCCCACACCCGACGCATGCTATGGGAACTGGGTGGGGCAACCCAACCTCTTGCCACTTTGGGCCAAATGCCATTGCTGCAGCCAAGACTTTTTTCTTTGCCTTAAGGACAATAAAATGATAACAGTGGGACATCATCATAAATGTCTTTTAGACCAAATCCAATGTTGTGTAACTATCTTTGTGCATGCACTGATGAATGATGATGGAGATATGAGTATGTAGGTTTATGATTTTTACAGTGGCATAAGGGAAACAAGCATATTCACAATCAATTTTCAGTATATACCAGGGTCATAGCTTGAGGTCCTGTTCTGCACCTTCAATTAGGCCACTTGAAAATATAAATAACCCATCCCCTTCTTTCCACCGGACCACCTCCATATTATATAGTAAGGCTACAGCCTTGTATAAGGCATAATCACAAGCATTTCCAACATCAATTAAAATATAAGCTTTTTGCCTTCTCACCGCTGTCCTCCCCCCCCCCCCCCCCCCCCCCCCCCCAATTACACCACTGCTGTTTTAGGGTACCCAGTGCACTAGGACTTGATAAAGTACCCTCAATTAACTGATAAAATACTCAGGTCCTCCAATAAATCACCAGAGCCATTGCTAGTGTCAATGTTAAACATCAACCTCATCTTGTCCAGCACTGTCAGTGGGATTTCCGTCGGTCATTAAAATGATGCGTGGTGTCATGGCTATGCCAGCAATTCGAAGAATCCCTCCTAGAGTTGGGAAGACATGAAATGTTCACGTGTGCAATTATCTGCAATGTGACTGCATCTGCTCTGTTTCAGTTGTTTATTACAAATGGGGGATGAATGATAGACATTTTATGCATTTAAAACATTCAGTACGAAGTATGACAAGAGCCCCTTTTAAATTTGCCTTCTGCACCCTTGATAATTTATTGCATACTCTTGCTCAATGAAATTATTGAGAAATAAGTGTTTTCTATGCAGCACAGGGTATAAATCAGGATTATGAACTGTTGGGATGGGAAAGAATAATGTCCTTCCTTCGTACTGCCAGACTGTCAAAAGGAAGCGATGCTTAATGGCAATGAGCTGCTTTGTAGGAGATAAAGGCAAAGAGCCGGTATGAAGGAAGTAAAGAGTGAGTGTGGCGACAGCAAATCATTGTCATTAAAACATGGCTTTATCTCCTATCTCATTTACTTTACCATCCAGATATTTGAACAGTTAGAATAATCGTCACCTTCTTGAAAGTGATGGCCAGACAGCTGTGTCTACAATGCTACTGCAAAGGTGCCTAAACCTAGTGAACAATATGTCTAAATATCATTTTACAGTGGGATACCCTTTGCAGATCAGAAATAAATAATGCTACATGAGGAGAGAGAATTAGCAAGAAATGGAGAAAGCTCATAATTAAACAGTGAGGGAGACAAGGAGGGTGTGGAATAGAGAGAAGGTAGAGTTATACTATGATTTCTCCCCTTTCTGCCACTTTTTCAAATTAGTAAACATGCTCAACAAGCTCCATAATAATATGTGGTGTTTGATACATACCAGCAAATGGGCATTCAGCATATCGGCAAAGGCACACTCACCATTGGTCATGATCTCTTGAAGTGATGCCATGAGCCCATCAAACATAGCTGTTGATCCTCCAGAATTTAGAGAATCTGTCGTTCGATTGCATGAGAAAAATTTACATCATTTGCATTTTTTCAGAGGAAAGGATAGAATCTCCCCCCCCCCCCCCCCCCACGGATAAAAGAGATATAAACTCAGGGTTTAGAGGCTTTGTTGTGCCTTATGGTACCAAAATTACAGCCCACCCTCCATAGCCATATATGAAGACATGACTTACCTACAGCTCTGAGACACTTTCGGTAGTCATTTGTCAAACTTTGCACAATTCTAGCTTTAACATTGAACTCCACAATACCGACATTTTCCTGCAGATTTAATCAAGAGATTGCTCTATACAAAGTGCATGCACATGAATAAATCTGTATAATATTCATGTAATTGTATAAAGCAACTCTCTGATGGAATGTTCTATGAGATTTTTTACCCTTGTGGATTTATATTTATAGCATCCAACTCAAATCAATATATCTTCCGAACTATGAACGCTATTGACTTTATATTTGCAACACTGTATTTCTATATCTGAAAATACATTTTGGCATCTTATGTATGCGGGGTACCGACGTTACGAGGTTATAGGGCTCCAAACAGACACATCTTCACTTAAAAGCATTCAAATCGCTTCAAATTCGATAGAGCTGTTCTGTCGCTACTGAATTTTTCTATTCGCTAATTTCTACTTCATCTAATACGGAGATATAGCTGTTCAAAGTGTGTGCACAATTATTTAGGAATCCACCTCCAATGCAAAATCATTGGCACGAATCGAGCGGGAAACAGTGCACGTACTTTCCACAGCTTCATCTCCATAAAGGATGAAGTAAAAGCCTGATTAACCAGCAAAATAAATCAACCGTGACAAGGCCCTTCTAAATACTAATAGAATTTGAAGTGATTTGAACACTCCTACCTGAAGATATGATGGTTGTTAGGAGCCCCTTGGGGTATCGGACCTCGTAATGCGCGCGCACAAGAAAAAAAAAAAAGTCGAATGAATTCTTCATCTTGATTTCCAATTGCTTTACACTTACATTCTGGTTATAAAATATTAATATTTATATATTTGGTACAAATTGCTAACGTTTTGTACCAGAATGTAAACAATAACTCAATTGAAAATCAAGAATTGATGCGACGTGTTTTGGGACTTCGGTATCCCGCTTGTACATGACACAATTATCGTTTCGCATGTACAAATGGTGTGTGATATTTAGGTTGTGTAACCGATTTTCAGGTAATCGATTATTCTCGATTACTTATTCGGTCGACTATGCACTTAGTAGAATAGCAGGTTACCGATTGCAGAATTTCCTTTAGTCGAAATAACCGATTCTGTTTTGCTTAGTCGCGATTAGTCGATATTCGTTTCCTTCATATGCAAAAATCGGTAGCAAATCGATTACCCCTTTTAATATGCCCTTCGCTTTTCCCGCCTGTACAAAGGCATATTAACGGGTTAAAAAAGAAACTTTGTGATGTATAGTCGCACGTCTGGGGACCCGGCTGAGGGTGCCCTCCTTCAATATACGCGGTGGGGCCCTGGACACGGCTATTTAAATGTATACGTTCGCACGTATTGTACATGTGCATGATCAAACGCGTTACGTACTCTTTTGCACGGTACACTGGCTTGTTTCCAGACGTTCGGCCATGACGTTCTAAATATCGTACATGTCTCGATTGGCGGCTTTGTCATATGCGTGGAGCGGTGTTCCACCATGAGGTGTCTAGCTGGCACTGCTCAGTACTTATTTAATTGTATAATGAGGGCGAATAATGGATTTTAACTGCCAATTGTGGCGGATGGGTATGATACATGCATTTTGTACAAGAAAAGAGCGCAAGCTGCAAACTATTCATTTTCATTTTTATCTCAGTAAACTAAAATCCCATTCTTAGTACTGAGTACGATGGTAGCGGGGAAACAAATAGCCACGGTGGAAAAAAAAACGCTTGCGGGTCACAATCCGCCGCCATTGAATCATGGGTTTGGCGTAATATTGGCATGCACATCGTTCCTAGTCCTTGTGGATACTATCTTTGTTGTTTTAATGATTTCAAGTTGGCATAAGTAACTGATGAGCAATAAAATTGGCTATACTAGTTGAGAAACTGTGATTTATCATCGTGCCATTATTAAAAAGGACAAACCTGGAAAAACCTAGGTAATCGTTGGCAAATTAATAGTGCATTAATCGCCAAAATCGATTAATAGTTTCTAGAAACCGATTTGCAAGTTGCTATAAACCTGAAAAGTCGATTGGACTTTTTTTCATAGTCGAAATAATCGATTTTGATTTATAAAAAAGGTTACACACCCTAGTGATATTAAAAATAGGTAGTCAATAGCGTTAATAGTTTTTAATTTGGATGCTAGGTACATAAATCTATGAGGGTAAAAATGACGTTCCATATTAAGGGTACCAATTATATTTGTTAAGAGGCTTGTGGGTGATAGTTAAACAAACTGTTGCACTTGCCCTATATGATCAATTTTAAAAAGGCCCTAAATCTAAATTAATAACCACAAAAACAAATGCGCACACCTACACACATACACGTGCGCAAAAAAGCCATCCATCGACCAAAAGAATAAGACAATACTCTCTCCAGTAGGTAGTTTAAGTCGAATACCAAGTTCCTTTAGAAATTTTGAAGTCTCTGTACCAAAAATTTTGGAGGACTCTATGGCCGCTACAGATGTGAAAATATGGCTAGGGTCAGATTTGCGTATGTATTTTTTTTTCGGTGCTACTCTTACTCTCCCTGCCTCTGGTACTGAAATAGAAAAGAGCATAGGTGTCAGAATGGGCCAGATAAGAAGCTACCATATTGCCAGGGCACCATAGTAATTCTGTCAGGTTTTTTCCGATCTGAATGAAAGAGACCTGAAGGCTTCAAGAGAGATGGAATCTGAACAGCTGTCATCACCCCTGAAATAGGCATGATGATGGTGGGACCTTTCACTCTTTTACAACTAAGGCTGGAAACTGTGATCGCGATAACACCAGTCTTCGAACCATTGCAAGAACAAGTAGAAGTCACGGACAAAGTCAGAGCAATTTTCCCGGTCGTTTTGCTCCGTCTATATCTTTGAATGGAATCACTTTTGAAATACAGAATGGCGCGAAACGACGCTCTGACTTTGATAATCAATATCTTGATTATAAATTAAAGATCTGCTGATTCCGATAGCAGAAGGTCTCCTTCGGGTAGGTTTCGTTCAATTTCACGTGTCTTTAACCCTGAAGGTTAACACGAGTGTAAAGGGCTCATGGTGTGTAAAAAAACAGAACTGAAGTGGCAATAAAGTGCTGAAAACACGAAGGACGTTGTTTGTTAGCTCGGAAGATATGTAGGTTTGAAATTGATGCTATTTTATGGTGGTAGCACATGCTTGGTTTTGTCACCGTGCAAGAATAACATTATTACAATTTGTATACCATAGTTCATTTCACTCGCAAGGCTTTTTGAACTTGCACAGGATCCCAGGCCACTTTTTTCTTACTCTACTATATTGTTGCTTATATAATTCTTGTTGATTACGTTGGTTGGTGTTGTAGTGCAAACCAATTCAGAAGCACACTGATTAATTAATTTACCATTCATTCTAGTCTGCACTGTCAATCCTACACGATGCATATCTGCATAGGTTGTGCCGAACATGACGAGATAATCATCACAAACTTTAGTAAAAGATGAATGTTCTTATATTAATTGCATTCCATTTTATTTAGTTTAGTATCATTAATTTTACGTTTGTCAAATTATGACGAAAGATCTGGAAGAGTGTCATTCGGTTCACTTTTAGAGCTTATTTATGTATAAACTGTATTATGTTATATTGTGCATCACCAAATATATTGGATATTTTTAGTTTCCATGCACCTACGATACGGCCTTTTTAACACCGACGAATTCAAAGCTACTATGTTCTCATTATACCGCGGGCATGCAGCGATAAATATAACATAGGTATTAATTCATTCAACAGGTCTGCATCGTTTCGACTCTCTTCATCCCGGCCGCACCCACGCAATGCACGTATAAGATCAAAAGCATGCTCACATTCAAACGACGATTTTCATGCAAGAGTACGGGCAGGCAACTCCATAACTCTATATATACTTCACATGCATTCATGCAATTAACGCTGGAATGGTTAAATCACTCAAACGCAGATCGCTAGAAGGGCTGAGCCCCCACTCCGCCAATGGCCGTCGGACCTGAATACAATAGCTGACTGCACGATGAATAGCATTATATAATTATATTCAATAATTATAACGCATCATCAGCAAAATGAAACTGCATAGTTTCAGTGGTTTCCTTATACATGTCGCCATCTTCCATAACTATTCTCCTTCCCCCATGCAGTTTCATTATATGCTATCATTAGCTGCATGACTAGCTATCATGCAGGAAGCAGTGTTTATATGTATGGCCATCGCTTGGTAGCAGGGAGAGCATTACTGCTTACCTTCAGACCTGTCATTCTAGCTGTTTCCTCTACTCCTTCAAGGAAAGTACGCGCAGCGCGCTTCAATTCGCGCAGGCCGCGACCCGCCATCGAGCCGGAGGTGTCCAGTAAAAGGATTGTGTCAAGAGGCATCTCCGCTCAGCTTTCGGTTTAGCGGTCTCAAAATTGAATGTGACCATATATACAATATTACATGCATCGTTTGTGACGTCACTGCCAAAACGTACGTGAATTGGTGGTTCAAACGTATATCACCGGAAGGGTCAGTCAGGCCATAAGGCTGAGCTTCCAGATTCCATCCTAACTGCTAATGAAAGGAATAGCAGCTCGCTCAGAATTAACGGGCACCTTCCCACTTGAATCCACCTATCTGTGGAACTATGCCACATGGTTTGCGAAGACCATCAAATGAGGTTGTAGTCCATAGTCCAGCCCAAGTCCTACTACAAACATGCAGGTTGTGGTGTTATGGAGCATTTGAGAAGGTCTCAGTTGCGAAGCCTCTAGTCATACCAACCATCCTTTGCTCAGACTGCCGCAAGGAGTATGCAATAGCCTTATATAACGGAATTCATTCTGACGATAAATGATCACGCATGTATATCGCATATCGCGATATATATAAATAAAATTATCGAAGTTGACTCTGCACATGCAGCAGGCTTAATGTCACCATCATGCCATGCCGGGTGATGGTATGGAGGAGCTGCTCGTTAAATCTATAATTGGATTGTGCTATATTGTTTTGGCGTCAGCATTGATGCATGCATATCGCGATATTTTTCGGTCATATCGCGATACAAACGTGCATGGGATATACGGAGATAGACAGAAAAATGACAGAGATAGACGGAAATATACGAAAAGTGATTCAGCAGGTTCAACTAGTGTTCGGCATACACGCTGCGTACACATACCGTACCCCATCGAAATATATTTAAACGTGTAATCGCGAACGCTTATAAGTACCTTTTTCGTAGGAGTACATGCGTTTGTTTGACGGATGGGGGGGGGGGGGGGGGGCGGGGCTACTTTTATAGCGGCAAAATTACAACACGAACCCTACTTTGCATTATGCCACTGAAAAATGCCTTTACCCAGCCTTTCTGGTAAGCGCACGGCCCCATCATTTCTTTTCTAGTTTATATATTTTATATAATTGGGATCGAGGCAGCGAAAAGGGACCTAGCGCATAGTTTTTCAAGTTTTCAAATTATTTCATTTTCAAAGAGACACCTTTGTCCTCTACAACTTCTTTCTTACGCACTGGAAATTAGCTTGTCCATCATGGAGTAACAGGGTCCTGAATTTTTAATTACGCATACATTTTTATTGCACGCGTGGACTTTGATGCTCCTTCCTGGAAATTTTTATAATATGCGCTAGGTCCCTTTTCGCTGAGTCGACCCCAATTATGTTTATATATATAACTCATGCCTTGAGAAACCCTTCTGAGGTGCAGTAGAGGGATGGCAACATATAGAATTCACCACTGTATATACGATATCTCCCGCCCTACAGTATGATAAGATGCCTTTTAGAGCCTCTACATTTGTGTTTCTCAATAAACACTCCTAACATGATGATGGCAGAACTCACATTATTCTATGCCAACTAATATTACTCTTAGTTGTAATTCAAGACCCCTATGAATGTAAACTGAATCTACCCTACTTTGAAATAGCAAGGATCTTATACTGATAGAGGAAAGGTTGGACACATCTTCCTATCGCAAGAGGTTGCTACATGATATAAAAGACTTGTCCAGGGTAAGAATGATGCCTACGACCATACCACGCTGAATGCACCGGTTCCCGTCCGATCACCGAAGTTAAGCAGCGTCGGGCCGGATCAGTACTTGGATGTGTGACCGCCTGGGAACATCCGGTGTTGTAGGCTTTTACTTTTGCTGGGTTTCTTTTTTTTATTTAAAATTTCACTTTGTACGCATCAATCTCAAGTGGAATAGTTGTTTTTTTTTTCGGAACATAGACCATACAGTTTTTACATTGCTCTAATGTTTTAATTGTACCCCTGCTATAAATGTTCGACATTGATTAACCCTATCGCAAGTGGTTGCTACATGATATAAAAGACTTGTCCTGGGTAAGAATGTTGCCTACGACCATACCACGCTGAATGCACCGGTTCCCGTCCGATCACCGAAGTTAAGCAGCGTCGGGCCGGATCAGTACTTGGATGGGTGACCGCCTGGGAACATCCGGTGTTGTAGGCTTTTACTTTTGCTGGGTTTTTATTTTATTTAAAATTTCACTTTGAACGCATCAATCTCAAGTGGAATAGTTGTTTTTTTATTCGGAACATATACCATACAGTTTTTACATTGTTCTAATGTTTTGATTGTACCCCTGCTATAAATTTTCGACATTGATTAACCCTATCGCAAGTGGTTGCTACATGATACAAAAGACTTGTCCTGGGTAAGAATGATGCCTACGACCATACCACACTGAATGCACCGGTTCCCGTCCGACCACCGAAGTTAAGCAGCGTCGGGCCGGATCAGTACTTGGATGGGTGACCGCCTGGGAACATCCGGTGTTGTAGGCTTTTACTTTTGCTGGGTTTTTTTATTTTATTTAAAATTTCACTTTGTACGCATCAATCTCAAGTGGAATAGTTGTTTTTTTTTTTTTCGGAACATATACCATACAGTTTTTACATTGCTCTAATGTTTTCATTGTACCCCTGCTATAAATTTTCGACATTGATTAACCCTATCGCAAGTGGTTGCTACATGATATAAAAGACTTGTCCTGGGTAAGAATGTTGCCTACGACCATACCACGCTGAATGCACCGGTTCCCGTCCGATCACCGAAGTTAAGCAGCGTCGGGCCGGATCAGTACTTGGATGGGTGACCGCCTGGGAACATCCGGTGTTGTTGGCTTTTACTTTTGCTGGGTTTTTATTTAATTTAAAATTTCACTTTGTACGCATCAATCTCAAGTGGAATAGTTGTTTTTTTTTTTTTTCGGAACATATACCATACAGTTTTTACATTGCTCTAATATTTTCATTGTACCCCTGCTATAAATTTTCTACATTGATTAACCCTATCGCAAGAGGTTGCTACATGATGTAAAAGAGTTGTCCTCGGTTGGAATGATGCCTACGACCATACCACGCTGAATGCACCGGTTCCCGTCCGATCACCGAAGTTAAGCAGCGTCGGGCCGGATCAGTACTTGGATGGGTGACCGCCTGGGAACATCCGGTGTTGTAGGCTTTTACTTTTGCTGGTTTTTTTTATTTATTTAAAATTTCACTTTGTACGCATCAATCTCAAGTGGAATAGTTGTTTTTATTTCGGAACATATACCATACAGTTTTTACATTACTCTAATGTTTTCATTGTACCCCTGCTATAAATTTTCGACATTGATTAACCCTATCGCGAGTGGTTGATACATGATATAAATGAGTTGTCCTCGGTTAGAATGATGCCTACGACCATACCACGCTGAATGCACCGGTTCCCGTCCGATCACCGAAGTTAAGCAGCGTCGGGCCGGATCAGTACTTGGATGGGTGACCGCCTGGGAACATCCGGTGTTGTAGGCTATTACTTTTAATGGGTTTTTTATTTATTTAAAATTTCACTTTGTACGCATCAATCTCAAGTGGAATGGTTGTTTTTTTTCGGAATATATACCATACAGTTTTTACATTGCTTTAATGTTTTCATTGTACCCCTGCTATAAATTTTCTACATTGATTAACCCTATCGCAAGAGGTTGCTACATGATATAAAAGACTTGTCCTGGGTAAGAATGTTGACTACGACCATACCACGCTGAATGCACCGGTTCCCGTCCGATCACCGAAGTTAAGCAGCGTCGGGCCGGATCAGTACTTGGATGGGTGACCGCCTGGGAACATCCGGTGTTGTAGGCTTTTACTTTTGCTGGGTTTTGTTTTATTAAAAATTTCACTTTGTACGCATCAATCTCACGTGGAATAGTTGTTTTTTTCGGAACATATACCATACAGTTTTTACATTGTTCTAATGTTTTCATTGTACCCCTGCTATAAATTTTCGACATTGATTAACCCTATCGCAAGTGGTTGCTACATGATATAAAAGACTTGTCCTGGGTAAGAATGATGCCTACGACCATACCACGCTGAATGCACCGGTTCCCGTCCGATCACCGAAGTTAAGCAGCGTCGGGCCGGATCAGTACTTGGATGGGTGACCGCCTGGGAACATCCGGTGTTGTAGGCTTTTACTTTTGCTGGGTTTTGTTTTATTAAAAATTTCACTTTGTACGCATCAATCTCACGTGGAATAGTTGTTTTTTTCGGAACATATACCATACAGTTTTTACATTGTTCTAATGTTTTCATTGTACCCCTGCTATAAATTTTCGACATTTATTAACCCTATCGCAAGTGGTTGCTACATGATATAAAAGACTTGTCCTGGGTAAGAATGATGCCTACGACCATACCACGCTGAATGCACCGGTTCCCGTCCGATCACCGAAGTTAAGCAGCGTCGGGCCGGATCAGTACTTGGATGGGTGACCGCCTGGGAACATCCGGTGTTGTAGGCTTTTACTTTTGCTGGGTTTTGTTTTATTTAAAATTTCACTTTGTACGCATCAATCTCACGTGGAATAGTTGTTTTTTTCGGAACATATACCATACAGTTTTTACATTGTTCTAATGTTTTCATTGTACCCCTGCTATAAATTTTCGACATTGATTAACCCTATCGCAAGTGGTTGCTACATGATACAAAAGACTTGTCCTGGGTAAGAATGATGCCTACGACCATACCACGCTGAATGCACCGGTTCCCGTCCGATCACCGAAGTTAAGCAGCGTCGGGCCGGATCAGTACTTGGATGGGTGACCGCCTGGGAACATCCGGTGTTGTAGGCTTTTACTTTTGCTGGGTTTTTTTATTTTATTTAAAATTTCACTTTGTTCGCATCAATCTCCAGTGGAATAGTTGTTTTTTTTTTTTTTTGGAACATATACCATACAGTTTTTACATTGCTCTCATGTTTTCATTGTACCCCTGCTATAAATTTTTGACATTGATTAACCCTATCGCAAGTGGTTGCTACATGATATAAAAGACTTGTCCTGGGTAAGAATGTTGCCTACGACCATACCACACTGAATGCACCGGTTCCCGTCCGACCACCGAAGTTAAGCAGCGTCGGGCCGGATCAGTACTTGGATGGGTGACCGCCTGGGAACATCCGGTGTTGTAGGCTTTTACTTTTGCTGGGTTTTTTTATTTTATTTAAAATTTCACTTTGTACGCATCAATCTCAAGTGGAATAGTTGTTTTTTTTTTTTTCGGAACATATACCATACAGTTTTTACATTGCTCTAATGTTTTCATTGTACCCCTGCTATAAATTTTCGACATTGATTAACCCTATCGCAAGTGGTTGCTACATGATATAAAAGACTTGTCCTGGGTAAGAATGTTGCCTACGACCATACCACGCTGAATGCACCGGTTCCCGTCCGATCACCGAAGTTAAGCAGCGTCGGGCCGGATCAGTACTTGGATGGGTGACCGCCTGGGAACATCCGGTGTTGTTGGCTTTTACTTTTGCTGGGTTTTTATTTAATTTAAAATTTCACTTTGTACGCATCAATCTCAAGTGGAATAGTTGTTTTTTTTTTTTTTCGGAACATATACCATACAGTTTTTACATTGCTCTAATATTTTCATTGTACCCCTGCTATAAATTTTCTACATTGATTAACCCTATCGCAAGAGGTTGCTACATGATGTAAAAGAGTTGTCCTCGGTTGGAATGATGCCTACGACCATACCACGCTGAATGCACCGGTTCCCGTCCGATCACCGAAGTTAAGCAGCGTCGGGCCGGATCAGTACTTGGATGGGTGACCGCCTGGGAACATCCGGTGTTGTAGGCTTTTACTTTTGCTGGTTTTTTTTATTTATTTAAAATTTCACTTTGTACGCATCAATCTCAAGTGGAATAGTTGTTTTTATTTCGGAACATATACCATACAGTTTTTACATTACTCTAATGTTTTCATTGTACCCCTGCTATAAATTTTCGACATTGATTAACCCTATCGCGAGTGGTTGATACATGATATAAATGAGTTGTCCTCGGTTAGAATGATGCCTACGACCATACCACGCTGAATGCACCGGTTCCCGTCCGATCACCGAAGTTAAGCAGCGTCGGGCCGGATCAGTACTTGGATGGGTGACCGCCTGGGAACATCCGGTGTTGTAGGCTATTACTTTTAATGGGTTTTTTATTTATTTAAAATTTCACTTTGTACGCATCAATCTCAAGTGGAATGGTTGTTTTTTTTCGGAATATATACCATACAGTTTTTACATTGCTTTAATGTTTTCATTGTACCCCTGCTATAAATTTTCTACATTGATTAACCCTATCGCAAGAGGTTGCTACATGATATAAAAGACTTGTCCTGGGTAAGAATGTTGACTACGACCATACCACGCTGAATGCACCGGTTCCCGTCCGATCACCGAAGTTAAGCAGCGTCGGGCCGGATCAGTACTTGGATGGGTGACCGCCTGGGAACATCCGGTGTTGTAGGCTTTTACTTTTGCTGGGTTTTGTTTTATTTAAAATTTCACTTTGTACGCATCAATCTCACGTGGAATAGTTGTTTTTTTCGGAACATATACCATACAGTTTTTACATTGTTCTAATGTTTTCATTGTACCCCTGCTATAAATTTTCGACATTGATTAACCCTATCGCAAGTGGTTGCTACATGATATAAAAGACTTGTCCTGGGTAAGAATGATGCCTACGACCATACCACGCTGAATGCACCGGTTCCCGTCCGATCACCGAAGTTAAGCAGCGTCGGGCCGGATCAGTACTTGGATGGGTGACCGCCTGGGAACATCCGGTGTTGTAGGCTTTTACTTTTGCTGGGTTTTGTTTTATTAAAAATTTCACTTTGTACGCATCAATCTCACGTGGAATAGTTGTTTTTTTCGGAACATATACCATACAGTTTTTACATTGTTCTAATGTTTTCATTGTACCCCTGCTATAAATTTTCGACATTTATTAACCCTATCGCAAGTGGTTGCTACATGATATAAAAGACTTGTCCTGGGTAAGAATGATGCCTACGACCATACCACGCTGAATGCACCGGTTCCCGTCCGATCACCGAAGTTAAGCAGCGTCGGGCCGGATCAGTACTTGGATGGGTGACCGCCTGGGAACATCCGGTGTTGTAGGCTTTTACTTTTGCTGGGTTTTGTTTTATTTAAAATTTCACTTTGTACGCATCAATCTCACGTGGAATAGTTGTTTTTTTCGGAACATATACCATACAGTTTTTACATTGTTCTAATGTTTTCATTGTACCCCTGCTATAAATTTTCGACATTGATTAACCCTATCGCAAGTGGTTGCTACATGATACAAAAGACTTGTCCTGGGTAAGAATGATGCCTACGACCATACCACGCTGAATGCACCGGTTCCCGTCCGATCACCGAAGTTAAGCAGCGTCGGGCCGGATCAGTACTTGGATGGGTGACCGCCTGGGAACATCCGGTGTTGTAGGCTTTTACTTTTGCTGGGTTTTTTTATTTTATTTAAAATTTCACTTTGTTCGCATCAATCTCCAGTGGAATAGTTGTTTTTTTTTTTTTTTGGAACATATACCATACAGTTTTTACATTGCTCTCATGTTTTCATTGTACCCCTGCTATAAATTTTTGACATTGATTAACCCTATCGCAAGTGGTTGCTACATGATATAAAAGACTTGTCCTGGGTAAGAATGTTGCCTACGACCATACCACGCTGAATGCACCGGTTCCCGTCCGATCACCGAAGTTAAGCAGCGTCGGGCCGGATCAGTACTTGGATGGGTGACCGCCTGGGAACATCCGGTGTTGTAGGCTTTTACTTTTGCTGGGTTTTTATTTTATTTAAAATTTCACTTTGAACGCATCAATCTCAAGTGGAATAGTTGTTTTTTTATTCGGAACATATACCATACAGTTTTTACATTGTTCTAATGTTTTGATTGTACCCCTGCTATAAATTTTCGACATTGATTAACCCTATCGCAAGTGGTTGCTACATGATACAAAAGACTTGTCCTGGGTAAGAATGATGCCTACGACCATACCACACTGAATGCACCGGTTCCCGTCCGACCACCGAAGTTAAGCAGCGTCGTGCCGGATCAGTACTTGGATGGGTGACCGCCTGGGAACATCCGGTGTTGTAGGCTTTTACTTTTGCTGGGTTTTTTTATTTTATTTAAAATTTCACTTTGTACGCATCAATCTCAAGTGGAATAGTTGTTTTTTTTTTTTTCAGAACATATACCATACAGTTTTTGCATTGCTCTAATGTTTTCATTGTACCCCTGCTATAAATTTTCGACATTGATTAACCCTATCGCAAGTGGTTGCTACATGATATAAAAGACTTGTCCTGGGTAAGAATGTTGCCTACGACCATACCACGCTGAATGCACCGGTTCCCGTCCGATCACCGAAGTTAAGCAGCGTCGGGCCGGATCAGTACTTGGATGGGTGACCGCCTGGGAACATCCGGTGTTGTAGGCTTTTACTTTTGCTGGGTTTTTATTTAATTTAAAATTTCACTTTGTACGCATCAATCTCAAGTGGAATAGTTGTTTTTTTTTTTTTTCGGAACATATACCATACAGTTTTTACATTGCTCTAATGTTTTCATTGTACCCCTGCTATAAATTTTCTACATTGATTAACCCTATCGCAAGAGGTTGCTACATGATGTAAAAGAGTTGTCCTCGGTTGGAATGATGCCTACGACCATACCACGCTGAATGCACCGGTTCCCGTCCGATCACCGAAGTTAAGCAGCGTCGTGCCGGATCAGTACTTGGATGGGTGACCGCCTGGGAACATCCGGTGTTGTAGGCTTTTACTTTTGCTGGTTTTTTTTATTTATTTAAAATTTCACTTTGTACGCATCAATCTCAAGTGGAATAGTTGTTTTTATTTCGGAACATATACCATACAGTTTTTACATTACTCTAATGTTTTCATTGTACCCCTGCTATAAATTTTTGACATTGATTAACCCTATCGCAAGTGGTTGCTACATGATATAAAAGACTTGTCCTGGGTAAGAATGTTGCCTACGACCATACCACGCTGAATGCACCGGTTCCCGTCCGATCACCGAAGTTAAGCAGCGTCGGGCCGGATCAGTACTTGGATGGGTGACCGCCTGGGAACATCCGGTGTTGTTGGCTTTTACTTTTGCTGGGTTTTTATTTAATTTAAAATTTCACTTTGTACGCATCAATCTCAAGTGGAATAGTTGTTTTTTTATTCGGAACATATACCATACAGTTTTTACATTGCTCTAATGTTTTCATTGTACCCCTGCTATAAATTTTCTACATTGATTAACCCTATCGCAAGAGGTTGCTACATGATGTAAAAGAGTTGTCCTCGGTTGGAATGATGCCTACGACCATACCACGCTGAATGCACCGGTTCCCGTCCGATCACCGAAGTTAAGCAGCGTCGGGCCGGATCAGTACTTGGATGGGTGACCGCCTGGGAACATCCGGTGTTGTAGGCTTTTACTTTTGCTGGGTTTTGTTTTATTTAAAATTTCACTTTCTACGCATCAATCTCACGTGGAATAGTTGTTTTTTTCGGAACATATACCATACAGTTTTTACATTGTTCTAATGTTTTCATTGTACCCCTGCTATAAATTTTCGACATTGATTAACCCTATCGCAAGTGGTTGCTACATGATATAAAAGACTTGTCCTGGGTAAGAATGATGCCTACGACCATACCACGCTGAATGCACCGGTTCCCGTCCGATCACCGAAGTTAAGCAGCGTCGGGCCGGATCAGTACTTGGATGGGTGACCGCCTGGGAACATCCGGTGTTGTAGGCTTTTACTTTTGCTGGGTTTTTTTATTTTATTTAAAATTTCACTTTGTACGCATCAATCTCAAGTGGAATAGTTGTTTTTATTTCGGAACATATACCATACAGTTTTTACATTACTCTAATGTTTTCATTGTACCCCTGCTATAAATTTTCCACATTGATTAACCCTATCGCGAGTGGTTGATACATGATATAAATGAGTTGTCTTCGGTTAGAATGATGCCTGCGACCATACCACGCTGAATGCACCGGTTCCCGTCCGATCACCGAAGTTAAGCAGCGTCGGGCCGGATCAGTACTTGGATGGGTGACCGCCTGGGAACATCCGGTGTTGTAGGCTTTTACTTTTGCTGGGTTTTTTTATTTTATTTAAAATTTCACTTTGTTCGCATCAATCTCCAGTGGAATAGTTGTTTTTTTTTTTTTTTGGAACATATACCATACAGTTTTTACATTGCTCTCATGTTTTCATTGTACCCCTGCTATAAATTTTTGACATTGATTAACCCTATCGCAAGTGGTTGCTACATGATATAAAAGACTTGTCCTGGGTAAGAATGTTGCCTACGACCATACCACGCTGAATGCACCGGTTCCCGTCCGATCACCGAAGTTAAGCAGCGTCGGGCCGGATCAGTACTTGGATGGGTGACCGCCTGGGAACATCCGGTGTTGTATAGGCTTTTACTTTTGCTGGGTTTTTATTTTATTTAAAATTTCACTTTGAACGCATCAATCTCAAGTGGAATAGTTGTTTTTTTATTCGGAACATATACCATACAGTTTTTACATTGTTCTAATGTTTTGATTGTACCCCTGCTATAAATTTTCGACATTGATTAACCCTATCGCAAGTGGTTGCTACATGATACAAAAGACTTGTCCTGGGTAAGAATGATGCCTACGACCATACCACACTGAATGCACCGGTTCCCGTCCGACCACCGAAGTTAAGCAGCGTCGGGCCGGATCAGTACTTGGATGGGTGACCGCCTGGGAACATCCGGTGTTGTAGGCTTTTACTTTTGCTGGGTTTTTTTATTTTATTTAAAATTTCACTTTGTACGCATCAATCTCAAGTGGAATAGTTGTTTTTTTTTTTTTCGGAACATATACCATACAGTTTTTACATTGCTCTAATGTTTTCATTGTACCCCTGCTATAAATTTTCGACATTGATTAACCCTATCGCAAGTGGTTGCTACATGATATAAAAGACTTGTCCTGGGTAAGAATGTTGCCTACGACCATACCACGCTGAATGCACCGGTTCCCGTCCGATCACCGAAGTTAAGCAGCGTCGGGCCGGATCAGTACTTGGATGGGTGACCGCCTGGGAACATCCGGTGTTGTAGGCTTTTACTTTTGCTGGGTTTTTATTTAATTTAAAATTTCACTTTGTACGCATCAATCTCAAGTGGAATAGTTGTTTTTTTTTTTTTTCGGAACATATACCATACAGTTTTTACATTGCTCTAATGTTTTCATTGTACCCCTGCTATAAATTTTCTACATTGATTAACCCTATCGCAAGAGGTTGCTACATGATGTAAAAGAGTTGTCCTCGGTTGGAATGATGCCTACGACCATACCACGCTGAATGCACCGGTTCCCGTCCGATCACCGAAGTTAAGCAGCGTCGTGCCGGATCAGTACTTGGATGGGTGACCGCCTGGGAACATCCGGTGTTGTAGGCTTTTACTTTTGCTGGTTTTTTTTATTTATTTAAAATTTCACTTTGTACGCATCAATCTCAAGTGGAATAGTTGTTTTTATTTCGGAACATATACCATACAGTTTTTACATTACTCTAATGTTTTCATTGTACCCCTGCTATAAATTTTTGACATTGATTAACCCTATCGCAAGTGGTTGCTACATGATATAAAAGACTTGTCCTGGGTAAGAATGTTGCCTACGACCATACCACGCTGAATGCACCGGTTCCCGTCCGATCACCGAAGTTAAGCAGCGTCGGGCCGGATCAGTACTTGGATGGGTGACCGCCTGGGAACATCCGGTGTTGTAGGCTTTTACTTTTGCTGGGTTTTTATTTAATTTAAAATTTCACTTTGTACGCATCAATCTCAAGTGGAATAGTTGTTTTTTTATTCGGAACATATACCATACAGTTTTTACATTGCTCTAATGTTTTCATTGTACCCCTGCTATAAATTTTCTACATTGATTAACCCTATCGCAAGAGGTTGCTACATGATGTAAAAGAGTTGTCCTCGGTTGGAATGATGCCTACGACCATACCACGCTGAATGCACCGGTTCCCGTCCGATCACCGAAGTTAAGCAGCGTCGGGCCGGATCAGTACTTGGATGGGTGACCGCCTGGGAACATCCGGTGTTGTAGGCTTTTACTTTTGCTGGGTTTTTATTTTATTTAAAATTTCACTTTGTACGCATCAATCTCAAGTGGAATAGTTGTTTTTTTTATTCGGAACATATACCATACAGTTTTTTCATTGCTCTAATGTTTTCATTGTACCCCTGCTATAAATTTTCGACATTGATTAACCCTATCGCGAGTGGTTGATACATGATATAAATGAGTTGTCCTCGGTTAGAATGATGCGTACGACCATACCACGCTGAATGCACCGGTTCCCGTCCGATCACCGAAGTTAAGCAGCGTCGGGCCGGATCAGTACTTGGATGGGTGACCGCCTGGGAACATCCGGTGTTGTAGGCTTTTACTTTTGCTGGGTTTTTATTTTATTTAAAATTTCACTTTCTACGCATCAATCTCAAGTGGAATAGTTGTTTTTTTATTCGGAACATATACCATACAGTTTTTACATTGCTCTAATGTTTTCATTGTACCCCTGCTATAAATTTTCGACATTGATTAACCCTATCGCAAGAGGTTGCTACATGATATAAAAGACTTGTCCTGGGTAAGAATGATGCCTACGACCATACCACGCTGAATGCACCGGTTCCCGTCCGATCACCGAAGTTAAGCAGCGTCGGGCCGGATCAGTACTTGGATGGGTGACCGCCTGGGAACATCCGGTGTTGTAGGCTTTTACTTTTGCTGGGTTTTTTTATTTTATTTAAAATTTCACTTTGTACGCATCATTCTCAAGTGGAATAGTTGTTTTTATTTCGGAACATATACCATACAGTTTTTACATTACTCTAATGTTTTCATTGTACCCCTGCTATAAATTTTCCACATTGATTAACCCTATCGCGAGTGGTTGATACATGATATAAATGAGTTGTCTTCGGTTAGAATGATGCCTGCGACCATACCACGCTGAATGCACCGGTTCCCGTCCGATCACCGAAGTTAAGCAGCGTCGGGCCGGATCAGTACTTGGATGGGTGACCGCCTGGGAACATTCGGTGTTGTAGGCTTTTACTTTTGCTGGGTTTTTTTATTTTATTTAAAATTTCACTTTGTACGCATCAATCTCAAGTGGAATAGTTGTTTTTATTTCGGAACATATACCATACAGTTTTTACATTACTCTAATGTTTTCATTGTACCCCTGCTATAAATTTTCGACATTGATTAACCCTATCGCGAGTGGTTGATACATGATATAAATGAGTTGTCCTCGGTTAGAATGATGCCTACGACCATACCACGCTGAATGCACCGGTTCCCGTCCGATCACCGAAGTTAAGCAGCGTCGGGCCGGATCAGTACTTGGATGGGTGACCGCCTGGGAACATCCGGTGTTGTAGGCTATTACTTTTAATGGGTTTTTTATTTATTTAAAATTTCACTTTGTACGCATCAATCTCAAGTGGAATGGTTGTTTTTTTTGGGAATATATACCATACAGTTTTTACATTGCTCTAATGTTTTCATTGTACCCCTGCTATAAATTTTCTACATTGATTAACCCTATCGCAAGAGGTTGCTACATGATATAAAAGACTTGTCCTGGGTAAGAATGTTGCCTACGACCATACCACGCTGAATGCCCCGGTTCCCGTCCGATCACCGAAGTTAAGCAGCGTCGAGCCGGATCAGTACTTGGATGGGTGACCGCCTGGGAACATCCGGTGTTGTAGGCTTTTACTTTTGCTGGGTTTTTTTATTTTATTTAAAATTTCACTTTGTACGCATCAATCTCACGTGGAATAGTTGTTTTTTTCAGAACATATACCATACAGTTTTTACATTACTCTAATGTTTTCATTGTACCCCTGCTATAAATTTTCGACATTGATTAACCCTATCGCAAGAGGTTGCTACATGATATAAAAGACTTGTCCTGGGTAAGAATGATGCCTACGACCATACCACGCTGAATGCACCGGTTCCCGTCCGATCACCGAAGTTAAGCAGCGTCGGGCCGGATCAGTACTTGGATGGGTGACCGCCTGGGAACATCCGGTGTTGTAGGCTTTTACTTTTGCTGGGTTTTTTTTATTTTATTTAAAATTTCACTTTGTACGCATCAATCTCAAGTGGAATAGTTGTTTTTATTTCGGAACATATACCATACAGTTTTTACATTACTCTAATGTTTTCATTGTACCCCTGCTATAAATTTTCGACATTGATTAACCCTATCGCGAGTGGTTGATACATGATATAAATGAGTTGTCCTCGGTTAGAATGATGCCTACGACCATACCACGCTGAATGCACCGGTTCCCGTCCGATCACCGAAGTTAAGCAGCGTCGGGCCGGATCAGTACTTGGATGGGTGACCGCCTGGGAACATCCGGTGTTGTAGGCTATTACTTTTAATGGGTTTTTTTAAATTTCACTTTGTACGCATCAATCTCAAGTGGAATGGTTGTTTTTTTTCGGAATATATACCATACAGTTTTTACATTGCTCTAATGTTTTCATTGTACCCCTGCTATAAATTTTCTACATTGATTAACCCTATCGCAAGAGGTTGCTACATGATGTAAAAGAGTTGTCCTCGGTTGGAATGATGCCTACGACCATACCACGCTGAATGCACCGGTTCCCGTCCGATCACCGAAGTTAAGCAGCGTCGGGCCGGATCAGTACTTGGATGGGTGACCGCCTGGGAACATCCGGTGTTGTAGGCTTTTACTTTTGCTGGTTTTTTTTATTTATTTAAAATTTCACTTTGTACGCATCAATCTCAAGTGGAATAGTTGTTTTTATTTCGGAACATATACCATACAGTTTTTACATTACTCTAATGTTTTCATTGTACCCCTGCTATAAATTTTCGACATTGATTAACCCTATCGCGAGTGGTTGATACATGATATAAATGAGTTGTCCTCGGTTAGAATGATGCCTACGACCATACCACGCTGAATGCACCGGTTCCCGTCCGATCACCGAAGTTAAGCAGCGTCGGGCCGGATCAGTACTTGGATGGGTGACCGCCTGGGAACATCCGGTGTTGTAGGCTATTACTTTTAATGGGTTTTTTTAAATTTCACTTTGTACGCATCAATCTCAAGTGGAATGGTTGTTTTTTTTCGGAATATATACCATACAGTTTTTACATTGCTCTAATGTTTTCATTGTACCCCTGCTATAAATTTTCTACATTGATTAACCCTATCGCAAGAGGTTGCTACATGATATAAAAGACTTGTCCTGGGTAAGAATGTTGCCTACGACCATACCACGCTGAATGCACCGGTTCCCGTCCGATCACCGAAGTTAAGCAGCGTCGGGCCGGATCAGTACTTGGATGGGTGACCGCCTGGGAACATTCGGTGTTGTAGGCTTTTACTTTTGCTGGGTTTTTTGATTTTATTTAAAATTTCACTTTGTACGCATCAATCTCAAGTGGAATAGTTGTTTTTATTTCGGAACATATACCATACAGTTTTTACATTACTCTAATGTTTTCATTGTACCCCTGCTATAAATTTTCGACATTGATTAACCCTATCGCGAGTGGTTGATACATGATATAAATGAGTTGTCCTCGGTTAGAATGATGCCTACGACCATACCACGCTGAATGCACCGGTTCCCGTCCGACCACCGAAGTTAAGCAGCGTCGGGCCGGATCAGTACTTGGATGGGTGACCGCCTGGGAACATCCGGTGTTGTAGGCTATTACTTTTAATGGGTTTTTTATTTATTTAAAATTTCACTTTGTACGCATCAATCTCAAGTGGAATGGTTGTTTTTTTTGGGAATATATACCATACAGTTTTTACATTGTTCTAATGTTTTCATTGTACCCCTGCTATAAATTTTCGACATTGATTAACCCTATTGCAAGTGGTTGCTACATGATATAAAAGACTTGTCCTGGGTAAGAATGATGCCTACGACCATACCACGCTGAATGCACCGGTTCCCGTCCGATCACCGAAGTTAAGCAGCGTCGGGCCGGATCAGTACTTGGATGGGTGACCGCCTGGGAACATCCGGTGTTGTAGGCTTTTACTTTTGCTGGGTTTTTTTATTTTATTTAAAATTTCACTTTGTACGCATCATTCTCAAGTGGAATAGTTGTTTTTATTTCGGAACATATACCATACAGTTTTTACATTACTCTAATGTTTTCATTGTACCCCTGCTATAAATTTTCCACATTGATTAACCCTATCGCGAGTGGTTGATACATGATATAAATGAGTTGTCTTCGGTTAGAATGATGCCTGCGACCATACCACGCTGAATGCACCGGTTCCCGTCCGATCACCGAAGTTAAGCAGCGTCGGGCCGGATCAGTACTTGGATGGGTGACCGCCTGGGAACATCCGGTGTTGTAGGCTTTTACTTTTGCTGGGTTTTTAAATGAGTTGTCCTCGGTTAGAATGATGCCTACGACCATACCACGCTGAATGCACCGGTTCCTGTCCGATCACCGAAGTTAAGCAGCGTCGGGCCGGATCAGTACTTGGATGGGTGACCGCCTGGGAACATCCGGTGTTGTAGGCTTTTACTTTTGCTGGGTTTTTATTTTATTTAAAATTTCACTTTGTACGCATCAATCTCAAGTGGAATAGTTGTTTTTTTTATTCGGAACATATACCATACAGTTTTTTCATTGCTCTAATGTTTTCATTGTACCCCTGCTATAAATTTTCGACATTGATTAACCCTATCGCGAGTGGTTGATACATGATATAAATGAGTTGTCCTCGGTTAGAATGATGCCTACGACCATACCACGCTGAATGCACCGGTTCCCGTCCGATCACCGAAGTTAAGCAGCGTCGAGCCGGATCAGTACTTGGATGGGTGACCGCCTGGGAACATCCGGTGTTGTAGGCTTTTACTTTTGCTGGGTTTTTTTATTTTATTTAAAATTTCACTTTGTACGCATCAATCTCACGTGGAATAGTTGTTTTTTTCAGAACATATACCATACAGTTTTTACATTACTCTAATGTTTTCATTGTACCCCTGCTATAAATTTTCGACATTGATTAACCCTATCGCGAGTGGTTGATACATGATATAAATGAGTTGTCCTCGGTTAGAATGATGCCTACGACCATACCACGCTGAATGCACCGGTTCCCGTCCGATCACCGAAGTTAAGCAGCGTCGGGCCGGATCAGTACTTGGATGGGTGACCGCCTGGGAACATCCGGTGTTGTAGGCTTTTACTTTTGCTGGGTTTTGTTTTATTTAAAATTTCACTTTCTACGCATCAATCTCACGTGGAATAGTTGTTTTTTTCGGAACATATACCATACAGTTTTTACATTGTTCTAATGTTTTCATTGTACCCCTGCTATAAATTTTCGACATTGATTAACCCTATCGCAAGTGGTTGCTACATGATATAAAAGACTTGTCCTGGGTAAGAATGATGCCTACGACCATACCACGCTGAATGCACCGGTTCCCGTCCGATCACCGAAGTTAAGCAGCGTCGGGCCGGATCAGTACTTGGATGGGTGACCGCCTGGGAACATCGGGTGTTGTAGGCTTTTACTTTTGCTGGGTTTTTTTATTTTATTTAAAATTTCACTTTGTACGCATCATTCTCAAGTGGAATAGTTGTTTTTATTTCGGAACATATACCATACAGTTTTTACATTACTCTAATGTTTTCATTGTACCCCTGCTATAAATTTTCCACATTGATTAACCCTATCGCGAGTGGTTGATACATGATATAAATGAGTTGTCTTCGGTTAGAATGATGCCTGCGACCATACCACGCTGAATGCACCGGTTCCCGTCCGATCACCGAAGTTAAGCAGCGTCGAGCCGGATCAGTACTTGGATGGGTGACCGCCTGGGAACATCCGGTGTTGTAGGCTTTTACTTTTGCTGGGTTTTTTTATTTTATTTAAAATTTCACTTTGTACGCATCAATCTCACGTGGAATAGTTGTTTTTTTCAGAACATATACCATACAGTTTTTACATTACTCTAATGTTTTCATTGTACCCCTGCTATAAATTTTCGACATTGATTAACCCTATCGCAAGAGGTTGCTACATGATATAAAAGACTTGTCCTGGGTAAGAATGTTGCCTACGACCATACCACGCTGAATGCACCGGTTCCCGTCCGATCACCGAAGTTAAGCAGCGTCGGGCCGGATCAGTACTTGGATGGGTGACCGCCTGGGAACATTCGGTGTTGTAGGCTTTTACTTTTGCTGGGTTTTTTGATTTTATTTAAAATTTCACTTTGTACGCATCAATCTCAAGTGGAATAGTTGTTTTTATTTCGGAACATATACCATACAGTTTTTACATTACTCTAATGTTTTCATTGTACCCCTGCTATAAATTTTCGACATTGATTAACCCTATCGCGAGTGGTTGATACATGATATAAATGAGTTGTCCTCGGTTAGAATGATGCCTACGACCATACCACGCTGAATGCACCGGTTCCCGTCCGACCACCGAAGTTAAGCAGCGTCGGGCCGGATCAGTACTTGGATGGGTGACCGCGTGGGAACATCCGGTGTTGTAGGCTATTACTTTTAATGGGTTTTTTATTTATTTAAAATTTCACTTTGTACGCATCAATCTCAAGTGGAATGGTTGTTTTTTTTGGGAATATATACCATACAGTTTTTACATTGTTCTAATGTTTTCATTGTACCCCTGCTATAAATTTTCGACATTGATTAACCCTATTGCAAGTGGTTGCTACATGATATAAAAGACTTGTCCTGGGTAAGAATGATGCCTACGACCATACCACGCTGAATGCACCGGTTCCCGTCCGATCACCGAAGTTAAGCAGCGTCGGGCCGGATCAGTACTTGGATGGGTGACCGCCTGGGAACATCCGGTGTTGTAGGCTTTTACTTTTGCTGGGTTTTTTTATTTTATTTAAAATTTCACTTTGTACGCATCATTCTCAAGTGGAATAGTTGTTTTTATTTCGGAACATATACCATACAGTTTTTACATTACTCTAATGTTTTCATTGTACCCCTGCTATAAATTTTCCACATTGATTAACCCTATCGCGAGTGGTTGATACATGATATAAATGAGTTGTCTTCGGTTAGAATGATGCCTGCGACCATACCACGCTGAATGCACCGGTTCCCGTCCGATCACCGAAGTTAAGCAGCGTCGGGCCGGATCAGTACTTGGATGGGTGACCGCCTGGGAACATCCGGTGTTGTAGGCTTTTACTTTTGCTGGGTTTTTAAATGAGTTGTCCTCGGTTAGAATGATGCCTACGACCATACCACGCTGAATGCACCGGTTCCTGTCCGATCACCGAAGTTAAGCAGCGTCGGGCCGGATCAGTACTTGGATGGGTGACCGCCTGGGAACATCCGGTGTTGTAGGCTTTTACTTTTGCTGGGTTTTTATTTTATTTAAAATTTCACTTTGTACGCATCAATCTCAAGTGGAATAGTTGTTTTTTTTATTCGGAACATATACCATACAGTTTTTTCATTGCTCTAATGTTTTCATTGTACCCCTGCTATAAATTTTCGACATTGATTAACCCTATCGCGAGTGGTTGATACATGATATAAATGAGTTGTCCTCGGTTAGAATGATGCCTACGACCATACCACGCTGAATGCACCGGTTCCCGTCCGATCACCGAAGTTAAGCAGCGTCGAGCCGGATCAGTACTTGGATGGGTGACCGCCTGGGAACATCCGGTGTTGTAGGCTTTTACTTTTGCTGGGTTTTTTTATTTTATTTAAAATTTCACTTTGTACGCATCAATCTCACGTGGAATAGTTGTTTTTTTCAGAACATATACCATACAGTTTTTACATTACTCTAATGTTTTCATTGTACCCCTGCTATAAATTTTCGACATTGATTAACCCTATCGCGAGTGGTTGATACATGATATAAATGAGTTGTCCTCGGTTAGAATGATGCCTACGACCATACCACGCTGAATGCACCGGTTCCCGTCCGATCACCGAAGTTAAGCAGCGTCGGGCCGGATCAGTACTTGGATGGGTGACCGCCTGGGAACATCCGGTGTTGTAGGCTTTTACTTTTGCTGGGTTTTGTTTTATTTAAAATTTCACTTTCTACGCATCAATCTCACGTGGAATAGTTGTTTTTTTCGGAACATATACCATACAGTTTTTACATTGTTCTAATGTTTTCATTGTACCCCTGCTATAAATTTTCGACATTGATTAACCCTATCGCAAGTGGTTGCTACATGATATAAAAGACTTGTCCTGGGTAAGAATGATGCCTACGACCATACCACGCTGAATGCACCGGTTCCCGTCCGATCACCGAAGTTAAGCAGCGTCGGGCCGGATCAGTACTTGGATGGGTGACCGCCTGGGAACATCGGGTGTTGTAGGCTTTTACTTTTGCTGGGTTTTTTTATTTTATTTAAAATTTCACTTTGTACGCATCATTCTCAAGTGGAATAGTTGTTTTTATTTCGGAACATATACCATACAGTTTTTACATTACTCTAATGTTTTCATTGTACCCCTGCTATAAATTTTCCACATTGATTAACCCTATCGCGAGTGGTTGATACATGATATAAATGAGTTGTCTTCGGTTAGAATGATGCCTGCGACCATACCACGCTGAATGCACCGGTTCCCGTCCGATCACCGAAGTTAAGCAGCGTCGAGCCGGATCAGTACTTGGATGGGTGACCGCCTGGGAACATCCGGTGTTGTAGGCTTTTACTTTTGCTGGGTTTTTTTATTTTATTTAAAATTTCACTTTGTACGCATCAATCTCACGTGGAATAGTTGTTTTTTTCAGAACATATACCATACAGTTTTTACATTACTCTAATGTTTTCATTGTACCCCTGCTATAAATTTTCGACATTGATTAACCCTATCGCAAGAGGTTGCTACATGATATAAAAGACTTGTCCTGGGTAAGAATGATGCCTACGACCATACCACGCTGAATGCACCGGTTCCCGTCCGATCACCGAAGTTAAGCAGCGTCGGGCCGGATCAGTACTTGGATGGGTGACCGCCTGGGAACATCCGGTGTTGTAGGCTTTTACTTTTGCTGGGTTTTTTTTATTTTATTTAAAATTTCACTTTGTACGCATCAATCTCAAGTGGAATAGTTGTTTTTATTTCGGAACATATACCATACAGTTTTTACATTACTCTAATGTTTTCATTGTACCCCTGCTATAAATTTTCGACATTGATTAACCCTATCGCGAGTGGTTGATACATGATATAAATGAGTTGTCCTCGGTTAGAATGATGCCTACGACCATACCACGCTGAATGCACCGGTTCCCGTCCGATCACCGAAGTTAAGCAGCGTCGGGCCGGATCAGTACTTGGATGGGTGACCGCCTGGGAACATCCGGTGTTGTAGGCTATTACTTTTAATGGGTTTTTTTAAATTTCACTTTGTACGCATCAATCTCAAGTGGAATGGTTGTTTTTTTTCGGAATATATACCATACAGTTTTTACATTGCTCTAATGTTTTCATTGTACCCCTGCTATAAATTTTCTACATTGATTAACCCTATCGCAAGAGGTTGCTACATGATGTAAAAGAGTTGTCCTCGGTTGGAATGATGCCTACGACCATACCACGCTGAATGCACCGGTTCCCGTCCGATCACCGAAGTTAAGCAGCGTCGGGCCGGATCAGTACTTGGATGGGTGACCGCCTGGGAACATCCGGTGTTGTAGGCTTTTACTTTTGCTGGTTTTTTTTATTTATTTAAAATTTCACTTTGTACGCATCAATCTCAAGTGGAATAGTTGTTTTTATTTCGGAACATATACCATACAGTTTTTACATTACTCTAATGTTTTCATTGTACCCCTGCTATAAATTTTCGACATTGATTAACCCTATCGCGAGTGGTTGATACATGATATAAATGAGTTGTCCTCGGTTAGAATGATGCCTACGACCATACCACGCTGAATGCACCGGTTCCCGTCCGATCACCGAAGTTAAGCAGCGTCGGGCCGGATCAGTACTTGGATGGGTGACCGCCTGGGAACATCCGGTGTTGTAGGCTATTACTTTTAATGGGTTTTTTTAAATTTCACTTTGTACGCATCAATCTCAAGTGGAATGGTTGTTTTTTTTCGGAATATATACCATACAGTTTTTACATTGCTCTAATGTTTTCATTGTACCCCTGCTATAAATTTTCTACATTGATTAACCCTATCGCAAGAGGTTGCTACATGATATAAAAGACTTGTCCTGGGTAAGAATGTTGCCTACGACCATACCACGCTGAATGCACCGGTTCCCGTCCGATCACCGAAGTTAAGCAGCGTCGGGCCGGATCAGTACTTGGATGGGTGACCGCCTGGGAACATTCGGTGTTGTAGGCTTTTACTTTTGCTGGGTTTTTTGATTTTATTTAAAATTTCACTTTGTACGCATCAATCTCAAGTGGAATAGTTGTTTTTATTTCGGAACATATACCATACAGTTTTTACATTACTCTAATGTTTTCATTGTACCCCTGCTATAAATTTTCGACATTGATTAACCCTATCGCGAGTGGTTGATACATGATATAAATGAGTTGTCCTCGGTTAGAATGATGCCTACGACCATACCACGCTGAATGCACCGGTTCCCGTCCGACCACCGAAGTTAAGCAGCGTCGGGCCGGATCAGTACTTGGATGGGTGACCGCCTGGGAACATCCGGTGTTGTAGGCTATTACTTTTAATGGGTTTTTTATTTATTTAAAATTTCACTTTGTACGCATCAATCTCAAGTGGAATGGTTGTTTTTTTTGGGAATATATACCATACAGTTTTTACATTGTTCTAATGTTTTCATTGTACCCCTGCTATAAATTTTCGACATTGATTAACCCTATTGCAAGTGGTTGCTACATGATATAAAAGACTTGTCCTGGGTAAGAATGATGCCTACGACCATACCACGCTGAATGCACCGGTTCCCGTCCGATCACCGAAGTTAAGCAGCGTCGGGCCGGATCAGTACTTGGATGGGTGACCGCCTGGGAACATCCGGTGTTGTAGGCTTTTACTTTTGCTGGGTTTTTTTATTTTATTTAAAATTTCACTTTGTACGCATCATTCTCAAGTGGAATAGTTGTTTTTATTTCGGAACATATACCATACAGTTTTTACATTACTCTAATGTTTTCATTGTACCCCTGCTATAAATTTTCCACATTGATTAACCCTATCGCGAGTGGTTGATACATGATATAAATGAGTTGTCTTCGGTTAGAATGATGCCTGCGACCATACCACGCTGAATGCACCGGTTCCCGTCCGATCACCGAAGTTAAGCAGCGTCGGGCCGGATCAGTACTTGGATGGGTGACCGCCTGGGAACATCCGGTGTTGTAGGCTTTTACTTTTGCTGGGTTTTTAAATGAGTTGTCCTCGGTTAGAATGATGCCTACGACCATACCACGCTGAATGCACCGGTTCCTGTCCGATCACCGAAGTTAAGCAGCGTCGGGCCGGATCAGTACTTGGATGGGTGACCGCCTGGGAACATCCGGTGTTGTAGGCTTTTACTTTTGCTGGGTTTTTATTTTATTTAAAATTTCACTTTGTACGCATCAATCTCAAGTGGAATAGTTGTTTTTTTTATTCGGAACATATACCATACAGTTTTTTCATTGCTCTAATGTTTTCATTGTACCCCTGCTATAAATTTTCGACATTGATTAACCCTATCGCGAGTGGTTGATACATGATATAAATGAGTTGTCCTCGGTTAGAATGATGCCTACGACCATACCACGCTGAATGCACCGGTTCCCGTCCGATCACCGAAGTTAAGCAGCGTCGAGCCGGATCAGTACTTGGATGGGTGACCGCCTGGGAACATCCGGTGTTGTAGGCTTTTACTTTTGCTGGGTTTTTTTATTTTATTTAAAATTTCACTTTGTACGCATCAATCTCACGTGGAATAGTTGTTTTTTTCAGAACATATACCATACAGTTTTTACATTACTCTAATGTTTTCATTGTACCCCTGCTATAAATTTTCGACATTGATTAACCCTATCGCGAGTGGTTGATACATGATATAAATGAGTTGTCCTCGGTTAGAATGATGCCTACGACCATACCACGCTGAATGCACCGGTTCCCGTCCGATCACCGAAGTTAAGCAGCGTCGGGCCGGATCAGTACTTGGATGGGTGACCGCCTGGGAACATCCGGTGTTGTAGGCTTTTACTTTTGCTGGGTTTTGTTTTATTTAAAATTTCACTTTCTACGCATCAATCTCACGTGGAATAGTTGTTTTTTTCGGAACATATACCATACAGTTTTTACATTGTTCTAATGTTTTCATTGTACCCCTGCTATAAATTTTCGACATTGATTAACCCTATCGCAAGTGGTTGCTACATGATATAAAAGACTTGTCCTGGGTAAGAATGATGCCTACGACCATACCACGCTGAATGCACCGGTTCCCGTCCGATCACCGAAGTTAAGCAGCGTCGGGCCGGATCAGTACTTGGATGGGTGACCGCCTGGGAACATCGGGTGTTGTAGGCTTTTACTTTTGCTGGGTTTTTTTATTTTATTTAAAATTTCACTTTGTACGCATCATTCTCAAGTGGAATAGTTGTTTTTATTTCGGAACATATACCATACAGTTTTTACATTACTCTAATGTTTTCATTGTACCCCTGCTATAAATTTTCCACATTGATTAACCCTATCGCGAGTGGTTGATACATGATATAAATGAGTTGTCTTCGGTTAGAATGATGCCTGCGACCATACCACGCTGAATGCACCGGTTCCCGTCCGATCACCGAAGTTAAGCAGCGTCGGGCCGGATCAGTACTTGGATGGGTGACCGCCTGGGAACATCGGGTGTTGTAGGCTTTTACTTTTGCTGGGTTTTTTTATTTTATTTAAAATTTCACTTTGTACGCATCATTCTCAAGTGGAATAGTTGTTTTTATTTCGGAACATATACCATACAGTTTTTACATTACTCTAATGTTTTCATTGTACCCCTGCTATAAATTTTCCACATTGATTAACCCTATCGCGAGTGGTTGATACATGATATAAATGAGTTGTCTTCGGTTAGAATGATGCCTGCGACCATACCACGCTGAATGCACCGGTTCCCGTCCGATCACCGAAGTTAAGCAGCGTCGGGCCGGATCAGTACTTGGATGGGTGACCGCCTGGGAACATCCGGTGTTGTAGGCTTTTACTTTTGCTGGGTTTTTAAATGAGTTGTCCTCGGTTAGAATGATGCCTACGACCATACCACGCTGAATGCACCGGTTCCTGTCCGATCACCGAAGTTAAGCAGCGTCGGGCCGGATCAGTACTTGGATGGGTGACCGCCTGGGAACATCCGGTGTTGTAGGCTTTTACTTTTGCTGGGTTTTTATTTTATTTAAAATTTCACTTTGTACGCATCAATCTCAAGTGGAATAGTTGTTTTTTTTATTCGGAACATATACCATACAGTTTTTTCATTGCTCTAATGTTTTCATTGTACCCCTGCTATAAATTTTCGACATTGATTAACCCTATCGCGAGTGGTTGATACATGATATAAATGAGTTGTCCTCGGTTAGAATGATGCCTACGACCATACCACGCTGAATGCACCGGTTCCCGTCCGATCACCGAAGTTAAGCAGCGTCGAGCCGGATCAGTACTTGGATGGGTGACCGCCTGGGAACATCCGGTGTTGTAGGCTTTTACTTTTGCTGGGTTTTTTTATTTTATTTAAAATTTCACTTTGTACGCATCAATCTCACGTGGAATAGTTGTTTTTTTCAGAACATATACCATACAGTTTTTACATTACTCTAATGTTTTCATTGTACCCCTGCTATAAATTTTCGACATTGATTAACCCTATCGCGAGTGGTTGATACATGATATAAATGAGTTGTCCTCGGTTAGAATGATGCCTACGACCATACCACGCTGAATGCACCGGTTCCCGTCCGATCACCGAAGTTAAGCAGCGTCGGGCCGGATCAGTACTTGGATGGGTGACCGCCTGGGAACATCCGGTGTTGTAGGCTTTTACTTTTAATGGGTTTTTTATTTATTTAAAATTTCACTTTGTACGCATCAATCTCAAGTGGAATGGTTGTTTTTTTTTCGGAATGTATACCATACAGTTTTTACATTCATATCGAGAAATGAGCGGTCAACGGGAAACCTGAAAGTCTGGATTTCGGTCATTTGTAATTGTTTGCTGTTGCTAATGTTTACCAAGGTTTAAATATGATTTTTGTTTGATTGTTCCGTTTTTTACTTTTGTGTAATATTCAAGAATTGTTCGATTGATTTTGTACGGAAAATTATAATACTTGATAATAACTAACCAGCCCTAGGTGATACAACACTTGCGCCAACGGATCTATCTCAATCAGTATCACAGTTCATCAAATCAGTAAAAAAATGTATCCCTTTATATTGAACTTTTCGCTTCCAAAAAGCAAAATAGTGCTTCCCATAGACAAGTATGCAATGTGCTATTTTTTTGACCTCATTACAATATTCCACAAAGAATAATTATTGACACATAAAGATATTTCTAGTTGCGCCATTGGATTACTACTCTTCATACATTCTAGTATTTTATGACAGCTGAATATAATTTATTTCTCTTAATATGTTCCTTCCTAACAATTTAAAAGTGAACAAGGTCCTCTGTTGGCCATAATAGAATTCACTGCTGAAAAAAAATGGCGCTTACCAGCTGATGTAATCCATGGGCATCGTAATACAAATTAATAACTTGTAGTTATTTTTATCGTGCCCTGTATACATATGGCTGGACAAAAGGGTCCATAATTAGACAATACCGTAAGCCATTGCGGCTAGATGCGCCATGGCCTCATTAATATGGTGTTTTTTGAGAGAGCTGCATCTTGTTCATTTAACATCAAATACCTGTTGATCCCTCCCATTTAACTGGTGTATCGTCGTAGTAGAGACTATATGCGCACTCTTCATATCGCAACCCTTAATAACGCGTAGCCAATTTATACACGGATATCGTACCAAGCACAGACAAATTCTCAAGACGGTTCAGCATGGCCGGCGGAGCGCAGCAGGCAACCCAGGCAATTGCCTGGGTAGATTTTTGGGCTTAAAAAGTAAATTAAATAAGCACGGCTCGTTCCAAGTCTTCGGCTGTGTCGCGATCGGCTCTGTACGGTAGGCTCAGCATCGTCCTGGACCTGGAGAGAGCCAAATAATGTAAGGGCCATGGCCATGTTAGCTAGCTATCTTCCAGTTTATTGACTCCTAGTGTCTCAATTAAGGTTTATCTTTTAATCTTAAATAAATAAATAAATATACGGCTATACGTACTATTAAAAAAACAACCTAGTTTCATGACACATACTTAAAAAGCTTCCTCCTCTTGCCTGGGTTGAAATTTAGACCTTCCGCCGGCTCTGGGTTGGTATGCCACATCGTAAACTACACTGTACAGAAACACTATTCAGATGCAATCATTTTTTTTTTCATCACACAATAAACGGCTTTGCTTTGCATAATGCGGCTTCTGTTGCTTTGTTCGGTCACATAGCCTAGATGTAACACCACGTTGACCAGCTCCAGAAACGTTGCAGAGTCTATGGAAGCCTTCTGGTGGCTATACGTAAGAAAAGGAAGGCATTCTATCAATGTTCAGAGTTACCATAAGTATACATCCCCTGACGGCACCCACTGGAAGTGCCATTACATGTAGGTGCTGATTCAAAATAGGACTGTACTTGTGACGTGTATGAGGAGTACTT
Source organism: Eunapius fragilis (assembly GCA_963681505.1). Taxonomy (NCBI): domain Eukaryota; kingdom Metazoa; phylum Porifera; class Demospongiae; order Spongillida; family Spongillidae; genus Eunapius; species Eunapius fragilis. The sequence continues at coordinate 1,641,891 of OY811986.1, read as the reverse complement.
TGACAGTGTAGTTATAAGTGTAAACAGAATTATTAAGGAGGGGAGGGAGAAGGGAGGGGAGGAAGAAGGAGAGTGAGGAGAGGGGAGGAGGGAGGGAGGGAGAGAGGAGGGGAGGAGCAGAGGAGGGGAAGAGCAGAGGAGAGGGAGGAGTGAGGAGGGGGAGAGGAGGGAGAAAGGGGAGGGGAGAGAGGAGGTAGGGCAGAGAGGAGAGGGAGGGAAGCATGAGAGGAGGGAGGAGAGGGAGAGGTGGGAGGACAGGGGAGGGAAGAGAGGGTACGATGTTAACATGTTCCAATGATGACTGGTCCAGTACCTGATAATTACGAACAAACAGCACAGATATGTAAACTACTAGTCCTTCTCCAGTTTGAGTGTACTCCTAGCAGCTGTTCCGTTTTCTCTGGCAGCCTCTCATCCTTTTAACTCTGCATCTCCAGCGGAAACTGAAACCATTCGGTTTTCCAATTCATGCCTGCATTGATGGGTAAATCTCGATGTTTTGTGTGAGCCATTATAAGTATGTCTTCTTATTCCTAGGTTCTCAAAGAAGGTTATGTGAGCTAAAGTGTGCTCATCCAATAATGATCCTCGTGTTATTATTTTCTGGAAATGATTCTGAAGCTGGAAGGTATATTAGGGTTGTGCTTTGTTGCAATACATAAAGGCACATAGATTGAAGGATGCACGTGACAGTCTATTGAAGGATGCATGTGACAGTCGTTTGAAGGATGCATGTGACAGTTGTATTGGTTACAAATTTTCAGTCTTTGGTTGAGGATGGCCTGTATGACCCTGATGATCTACTTCAGCAATACGGAATGTTAGTGTCATCAGAAAATGTAAATTTTATTTGACCCTATAGTCATGTTGCAGGGTTTGTTTTCACACCATTGATTCAAAACGACTTGGACGAGTTCAAGGCATGTTGGAACACTCACAGGATTAGATATAACAGATCTGCAGACTGTCCCTATGATGTTCCTAATGACCTGTACAATCTTGGAGGACACCTAGGTAAGACTTGCACTGAGGTGTGGTTGCTACATTACTTCGGTACTCTATAGGTGGGCCTTTCGTGGAGTGCAAGAAGCCTGTGGATGCTCAAGAGCTGGCATACTGCTTAGCTACACAGACTTGCAGAGATCTGCCATTATGCCCTCCTGAATTTGAAACACTGGTGAGCACCGGGCTGTTGCCAGATGTATTCAGGTTATCCAAAGAAGATACCACTAACTTAAACTGCAAGGGCTACTTGGCAATTGAACTGGACACTATTGTTGATGACCTCTCAATTGCACTGGACACTATTGTTGATGACCTCTGACCTAATCTATGTTAAATTGTTATGAGCTGTTTTGATTGGTTCTCCTGTATCCTGGAATATGTGTGTGTGTGTGTGTGTGTGTGTGTGTGTGTGTGTGTGTGTGTGTGTGTGTGTGTGTGTGTGTGTGTGTGTGTGTGTGTGTGTGTGTGTGTGTGTGTGTGTGTGTGTGTGTGTGTGTGTGTGTGTGTGTGTGTGTGTGTGTGTGTGTGTGTGTGTGTGTGTGTGTGTGTGTGTGTGTGTGTGTGTGTGTGCTATAGTACTGGCTCAGTCATAGAGACATTTCGTAGCTTGCTCATGGAGAAAATAAAGCATATACATTGGGACTAAGCCAACTATTAGTTTTCATAGTGGTTGCTATGAACACTGATGGTTTCTTTAGTTACCAATGTATATGCTTTATTTTCTGTATGATCGAGCTGCGAATTTTCTCTATGATCGAGCCAGTACTGTACCAGGTTGCATTTGGAGCATCCAAGTCATGACGGCAACTTGGAAAAAAAGTTGTATCAGTCCTATAAAACAGCAGCCACAAAAGTGCAAAGGCTTTCATATCAAAACATAGCCTGTTCCTATCAACTGGACTGGTGTTTGCTGGTTTGGTGTGTTGTTAATGTACAGGACTGGCGTGTTACAAGCATGTACTGGACTGGTGTGTTGTATGTACTGGACTGGTGTGTTGTATGTACTGGACTGGTGTGTTGCATGTACTGGACTGGTGTGTTGTATGTACTGGACTGGTGTTTTGCATGTACTGGACTGGTGTGTTGCATGTACTGGACTGGTGTGTTGTATGTACTGGACTGGTGTGTTGCATGTACTGGACTGGTGTGTCGTATGTACTGGACTGGTGTGTTGCATGTTATGGACTGGTGTATCGTATGTACTGGACTGGTGTGTTGCATGTTATGGACTGGTGTGTTGCATGTACTGGACTTGTGTGTTGTATGTACTGGACTGGTGTGTTGTATGTACTGGACTGGTGTGTTGCATGTTATGGACTGGTGTGTTTCATGTACTGGACTGGTGTGTTGTATGTACTGGACTGGTGTGTTGTATGTACTGGACTGGTGTGTTGTATGTACTGGACTGATGTGTTGTATGTACTGGACTAGTGTGTTGGTCTGGTGTGTAGAAAGTTCTGTACAAGTGTGTTTTATGTACTGGACTGGTGTGTTCATAAGAATATAAGTGTGTTGTTGTATGCACTGGACGGATATGTTGTATGTGTGATGCACCTACTGGATTGCAATGTGGCACTGTGATCCAGAAACAATGGCACCAAGTACTCTGATTATGGGTGGGTGTGTCTCACTAGTTTCTGTGTCCTACATGCAGTACAGAGGCATAAGCTATTAGCTGGCCTATCTGCTTGCCACCACCTCACATATTTCTACATTCCATGTGCTAAATGACTTAAATGAGAGGCTTTGCATTTCGTCATAGCAAACTGTGTGTGGGCTTGTGCGCGCGTTTTTTTGTTATGTACATGGTCCATTTCTAGGGGTCTGTAGCTTTTTACTGGAAGGAAGCCTTGATAGTGGCAGTGAAACCCTATCTCAATAGATGTAAGGACTGGGCCACTGGAAAGTTTATATGCTGAGCTATTCACACACATGGCTTCATATAAACCCATGGCTTCTCCAAGGCTTCAGAGTGTGGGGGGATCTCACCTAAATTTAAAAATTCTGAGGATGGTACACTGGTGTACCATCCTCCTCACCACCACCCTCCCTCTTTGTGCAGGGGCAATGCCCCACCCCCTTTCCTCTCCCCTCATACAACATACCAGTTGAGTACATACAACACAGCACATACAGTGTATGGTGTGGCTATAAGTCCTGAAAATAGGAAGGACTTTTTAACATGTGGGTTTGAAGTTGATGCTAGTTTATAGTCCTTTTATACATGTATACCACAAGCGAGGCCACAGCATGAAGCAGTACATACATGTACTATGTAAACTACCTTAGTCCACAAATTTGACAGAGCTGATAATCCTAAAACTGTGCTTCTGGGTTTATACTTGAATGTGTTTTGGGCAATGCGTATTATTACATGATTTTTGAAATAGATGCTGACCTCATGAAGGCACTTGCCCAGGAGACTACTGCTGATATCAGATTTCCATCTTAATGTGCCCCTCCTCCGTGTGTGTGTTGTGTGTGTGTGTGTGTGTGTGTGTGTGTGTGTGTGTGTGTGTGTGTGTGTGTGTGTGTGTGTGTGTGTGTATGTGTGTGTGTGTGTGTGTGTGTGTGTGTTCAGAGCCATGCCTACCAACCCATATTGGAGTAAGGTCTAGAGAAGAGAACAGAGGCAGCCAGAGGTCACTAACATGTGCATGAATCAAACTTTTCATGTATGTGTGTTATGTATAGAATTTGTTTGGTAGTGTAAACATTTCAGTTCTCTCCACATAAACTGATTTCTGCCGCAATGGGCAAATGCCTCAGCAGAGCAGGGGACTTTCATGATGATTCACACGTGTGTATGTGTGTGTGTGTGTGTGTGTGTGTGTGTGTGTGTGTGTGTGTGTGTGTGTGTGTGTGTGTGTGTGTGTGTGTGTAAGGCATGACATGGGACATTGTCCTGGCTCTACATGTAGATGTGACAGTTCAATTTGGGATCTGTTTACACATGACCACTGCTGATGTGGTCAAGAAACCTTATGAGCATGCAACATCTACACACACACACACACACACACACACACACACACACACACACACACACACACACACACACACACACACACACACACACACACACACACACACACACACACACACACACACACACACACACACACACACACACACACTCACTCACCAGACCCTGAATATACATCACTACATGCATGAATTGCTACCAGGACTTCCACACAACAAGGATTATGTTTTAAATTTACAGGCCCTGCTATGAGGTTCTCAACGTGACGTCACAGTACTTAAAGCGTACAATAAAAAATAATAAAACGGTTGCCATACATATCTTGAAAGAGAACTACGGCAATGCAAGGATTCCCAAGGCTGTAGGGGGTACCGCTTAAGTTTATCAGACTGCCTTGATAAACGAGTAATATATATGTCACGGCGGAAGTCCGAGTTTTATTATTTGTGCATCCACCACTTTGTCTGGTGGGTGGGGCGCTTGAGTATAGGAATTTATTAACGAAGCGCAATTAAAATTGCATTAATTTGAAGTTATTGAGCAGTAATTGTAATTACCAGCTAGTCTCGTCCCCAGACCCGGGAACGAGACTACGATGGTAATTACGTTTTTTGTCTTGATTTTTGTATATAATTGCTTTATTGGAACGCAATGAAAACTACATATCAAATTCAGACCAATTTTTAGTATTTTCTAAGGTCATTTAGAATTCAATTTGAAATAAAATGCAAGATGACCGCTAATGTATGGCGATTTCTCGATATGTGCTCTAATGTTTTCATTGTACCCCTGCTATAAATTTTCTACATTGATTAACCCTATCGCAAGAGGTTGCTACATGATATAAAAGACTTGTCCTGGGTAAGAATGTTGCCTACGACCATACCACGCTGAATGCACCGGTTCCCGTCCGATCACCGAAGTTAAGCAGCGTCGGGCCGGATCAGTACTTGGATGGGTGACCGCCTGGGAACATCCGGTGTTGTAGGCTTTTACTTTTGCTAGGTTTTGTTTTATTTAAAATTTCACTTTGTACGCATCAATCTCACGTGGAATAGTTGTTTTTTTCGGAACATATACCATACAGTTTTTACATTGTTCTAATGTTTTCATTATACCCCTGCTATACATTTTCGACATTGATTAACCCTATCGCAAGTGGTTGCTACATGATATAAAAGACTTGTCCTGGGTAAGAATGATGCCTACGACCATACCACGCTGAATGCACCGGTTCCCGTCCGATCACCGAAGTTAAGCAGCGTCGGGCCGGATCAGTACTTGCATGGATGGGTGACCGCCTGGGAACATCCGGTGTTGTAGGCTTTTACTTTTGCTGGGTTTTGTTTTATTAAAAATTTCACTTTGTACGCATCAATCTCACGTGGAATAGTTGTTTTTTTCGGAACATATACCATACAGTTTTTACATTGTTCTAATGTTTTCATTGTACCCCTGCTATAAATTTTCGACATTGATTAACCCTATCGCAAGTGGTTGCTACATGATATAAAAGACTTGTCCTGGGTAAGAATGATGCCTACGACCATACCACGCTGAATGCACCGGTTCCCGTCCGATCACCGAAGTTAAGCAGCGTCGGGCCGGATCAGTACTTGGATGGGTGACCGCCTGGGAACATCCGGTGTTGTAGGCTTTTACTTTTGCTGGGTTTTTTTAATTTTAAATTTCACTTTGTACGCATCAATCTCATGTGGAATAGTTGTTTTTTTTCGGAACATATACCATACAGTTTTTACATTGCTCTAATGTTTTCATTGTACCCCTGCTATAAATTTTCTACATTGATTCACCCTATCGCAAGTGGTTGCTACATGATATAAAAGACTTGTCCTTGTTTCAAATTATTTCATATTCAAAGATATACAATTTATATGTCCTCTACAACTTCTATTTTACACACTGTCTGTTCATGTCCATCATGGAGTTACAGTGGCCTGAATTTTTTCATTATGGATACATATCAGGGGCGGATACAGGAATTTGGAAGGGGGGGGTCTAATAATTATATTCACAAGGGGGCAGAGCCCCAGAAACCAACGCCTTTTTATTATATCAAGCTCAAAATTCTTGGCATGGAAATTTGTAGGTTGCAGCTGGTATGAAGTGCTTCTTTAGAAGGACATACATTTCATTATCAGTCAGGCTACGTTCTGACTTCAATTTAACCACCTTTCCAAAATCTCCTGTCAAAATAACAGGGTCTACATCATTGTTTCCACGTATAGTTGGCGTTTTAATGAGTGCAATACCCGCGCTGTTTTCAGGTAAAGAAATTTGCTCGGTTTCTTGAATCTCTATAACAGCGTGTGGCTCGATTGCCTGCGTATGCTCGACCATATGGTTGACCACAGCTGCTGGCAATGCGGTAGCGCTAACTGTTACAGCCATCGTTAGTGGTGTATCTGAGGTTTCGCTTGAAGAGCCACTAGCCTGATCTACATCGGCACCCGGGGCCGGGCCCTCTGTGGGGGTCGTGGCCGTGCCCGTAGAGACTCTACGTACACGACACAAGTATAGCGTAAATAGTTACATGCATGTATGATTAACAGGTTATAGAAGCAAGCATGGTGCAGAGAGATACTTACCGATCCAAACTAAAATAATCAGTTAAATTGCCTTCTTTTTTCCTCGCTTTACGCTTTTCGCCACCTTGCAACGGAATCGTGCTCTTCGAACGCTTCATAATATTGGAACGTGTGTCAATTAATTGCTTTTAAAATTAATTTACATTGCTTTAATTATTCATACTTTGTTAATTATTCATAGTTCAATCGGAGCGAGCACAGCAATTCAGGGCTTTGATTCCGGGCCCGTAACAGCACGCAATATCACCCGGAAGAGCGTGCTTCCGAAATTTGCGCGCCATGTGCTCTCGAAATCGTGAGTGGACCGATTTCATACGAATGATTTCTCGGTCCCGGAGGATAATTTGTATGCGTACGGGGTAATTCGAGATCTACATCGGGCGCGAACGTGCAATTTTGTACGAGACCGGGCAACACACCCGTGTACCGACAATTATTGTATGACGTAACGGGTTAAGTAAACTTATTATATGCTGTGCAAGGTTATTGGTAATAGTTAAATTATATTTTGCAGAGGTTATTAAAAAAATTTAATTTGTTGACTCAAAGTTTACAAAATACATATACAGTACATGTATGAAACACTATGCTTAGAAAGTTGACGATAACTGGGACAAAACCTGTTTATAAAATGAAAAGCATACTGAGACATCATGCACTGATCGATACATGGCCTTACCTCGGCGGTACGTGGTAACATCTGATTTTTAAACCGTTCTTCACTGCTGTCAAAGCGATACCCTAAAGGACACCATCTGTGATAGGAAAAGGATAACAACTATAGCCAGCGACTTACCGTTACCTTCTAGCGCTCTTGTTCAGACGAATGTAGCAAAATTAAAAGAACACACCAGGAAACCAACTTTTCCGCCTACAGTACAAATTAAAGCACTATTATTTGGTTCCTGAAGTTACGTTGACCAACAGCCGTAAAGGTCAGTCTAAAGGCGTTTCTTCACTAGCAAAGGCAAACCGGATCGATCCGCATTGAGGCCAATGAATTTAATCAGTGTATATGGATCACTGCACTCACTGATTAAATTCATTGGCCACAATGCGGATCGATCCGGTTTGCCTTTGCTAGTGAAGAAACGCCTTAAGAAGGTTATGAACAAACATGGAACCGCACACTTATTTGACGTAGTTAAAAAAGCTTACCGGGTGATGAAGCGTAGCGGTTCGTACTAGCCAAAAAAAACGCCACTAGAATGACTTCCCAATAATCTTTTTCAGATTTCCTGACAAGCAAAGCTTACAGTAACTCACCTGGCGCTGGCTTTGGGTCCACAACGTTTTCCTATAAGCTGCATGGCTCCTACTTGACTAGCGGTGGAAGATGTAGTGGTGTTCCACAGTACAGTGGTCATCAGATCCTGAAAATCGCACAGATTAACATTTTGTGAGGTACTGAGTCTGTACTTACCGACTCGCGACGAAAAATGGTCATCACGTGGCGTGAATGCAGTCAGACGCGCATGCGTTGTAAACCTCACAACTTGATTCACATTTTTAAAGAATATTATTTAAAAATTTTCCTGGAAAGTGCATCAGAGTTGACCTTTGCAATCAAAATGTACGTAATTAAAAATTCAGGCCACTACGATGACAGGCTAATATCCAATGCGTAAGAAAGAATTTGTAGAGGACAAAAGTGCCTCTTATAAGAATTATGAAAAATAATAATAATAATAATGCGCTATGTCCCTTTCGCTGCCACGATCCCATATACATATCTTCATGTATATATATATCATATGTATATATGGGTAAACTTATTAGGCACTGAAGTTATAATTAGCCACACACGCGAGCTAACGTTATATAGTTTTATTTTGCTTGTCTGGAACATTTAATAATTTGCTGGGCACTGTTCCATTTGGTTGTATGTTACAAACCAACATACAACTGACTATAATTATATGTCCTATATCAGCAGGCTCAGGTACACACAACGAGATAGAGGCGTCAGTTCTCCTTCAAGAAAGACAGAAGCGTTTTTTTCTCAGCGTCATTGATAGGCGATTTAAACAAGCGACGTTACTGCAACTATTATACTGATGCGGGAAATTACGTGCATGCTCGGTATAGAGTAGATATGTTTGGACCTTAGGTTTTGCATATAACCTCTAAGTCACATAGTCATCTTGAAACTGATTATACGAAGCCTCTTAAACGACAAATATTGATGTTTACTCATGCAAAGTAGAATGTACTTAAGAAGGGGCGGGGCACGAAAACATCTGAATATGTGCAGACAAACGGGATGTCTCGCCCGAAAAGCAGCTGTGGGTGCTAACATAGCCATGCCCAGACTATGGAACTGAAGTACATGTCTTAGCGTGCTACAGTACGCGAGAAGCATCTGTACGACTGGGCTCATAACATGTACATCAGTTCCATAGTCTGCACTTGGCACAGCCGAGGAGCTACCGAGATAGCACGAGATATACGTACTCGGTGTTTATGTGCCCCGCCCCTCTGTACGATACACGTACTGTATACATGTATAAATAAAGTATCACGGCGAGTGTTCCCATCGTATGCGGTTCGGCATAATGCACACGTGTATGGTCTGCGCCCTACAGACTTTTAATCGCGTCGTCGTATGCTGACTCTGCATAACACAATTGACGATACGAATGATATGAGAATATTCTGCACACCAGCCGATACCCGGCCCATCCACTAAGTCTTATATATCCATCCGCATACGAAAGAGGCCCGTCTCCACCGCTCCCCGCATCCCATTATATAAGAATCAAATATTTTATTGCCGGGTTACACAAATCAACGCAAACAAGCAAAGGGTTATTATACACTTAATCGCAGTCCTCTGGATTGAAATCCGAGCTTTCCATATCTGAAAAGTACGTATACAAAATGACACGTTATACAAAATTCTGTTTAAAGCTCACCTAATGTAGACACGCCCACAAACGTCACATGACCCCGTGCAAAAGAGTTGCCGTGACGAGGACTTCAACTAGAACGCTTGGAAGATATGAGTTGCCATGGATACTCTCTGAAAAGTGCCACAATATTACAGTTTGTAGCTCACCTGATGTGGACATGCCCACAAATATCACATGACCCCGTGCATAAGAGTTTCTAGTATTAACATGACCTTATATTATCATTAGGGTGTGACCTCTGACCAGTTTAACCAAACGTGTGTCACATAACTAAAAAGTACATGCGACATGTAAGGGCATGTGCATAGCATTAGCAAACCACTCAGCCACCCCTCAGTCACATGACCCCTATGCTCATTAGGGTCCAGCCTCTGACCAATGTGAAGCAGCATGTTTGACAAACCTTGTGCCACATCATACTACACCTTCCCCCTCCTCCAGATCAGCTATGGGGGTTCTGCTCATGCCAGCCAATAGGCTTGTCTGTCGCCGTGACAACGTTGATATGATATCGGATGGCAAGGCAGTAAACCGACGTCACTGCATATGAGAGAGAAGACAGAAGTGGATCAATGTTATAGCGAACTGGATCCAAAGTATATGCATGTGTGATGGCATAGATGTACTGTAGCACGCTCTAACCAACTGTCTCTATGGTCATGTACATTAGGTGTGCATATTAATATGTGTGTGTGTGTGTGTGTGTGTGTGTGTGTGTACACGGGAGGTGTGGTCAGCACTCACTATGGTTACCTTGGTGTCCCCTCTGTCCACTCTCCCTGCTTGGCTGGTTGGTTCATAACCAAAGGTGAGCCCTGTGTTGCTGGGTGCCTTGGTGACAACATTCTTATAGATGATGATGGCTTACACATACAGTGAACCTGTAAATGAAGCACAGACATGTAACTCCTCCCACTTCCCTATTACTGACCCACTCCCTCAGCATTGGTGTACATGTATGGTATATCTAATCCTAGTTCCATACTACATACATATTAGCAGTGTAGCTGTCACATTTGCGTTCCTTTTGACCCACATCCATATTTAAGCTACATGCCCACACCTTTCTCTTTTCAGTGATACGTGGGCATGCACTGTGGTGCTAAACGCCTTGGATGGTGATGGGTCTTGTAAAGAAACATATCCAAAGGTGTTGTAGCATACAGAGGCAACTGCTCTCCCTTCATCTCCCCTCACCCACCATTGTTCCCTCCTCCCACCTCCTCCTCCATTATTCCCTCCCTCCCACCTCCCCCTCAACAACCATTATTACCTCCCTCCCACCCACCACTTCCACCTCCTCCCCACCATTATTCCCTCCCTCCCACCTCCACCCCCAACCACCATTATTCCCTCCCTCCCACCCACCACTTCCACCTCCTCCCCACCATTATTCCCTCCCTCCCACCTCCACCCCCACCCACCATTATTCCCTCCCTATAGATGTTTTTCCAACATCAGACACCATTGCTAGTGTTAGAACACTCCTCCCTTACCTTCCAAACTATGAAGACCTTGGTCTGGGCTACACACACCTCACTGCTTGAGTCACTATGCTTGCCCTCCTCGGAGCTTGTGAACTCAGCAAGAAGGGAGGGGGAGGACCCACCATAGCAACATGGTGTGTTGCCTTGGTGACAGTCCTGCTGGCGGAGAGGGGAGGCTGTAGTTGTGGTGTGCTCATGGAGGTCATCACCTCCACACTCTGCTCCGAGGCCTTGAGCCGCACTTCCAGAGCCTTCACGTTTGCTTCCTTCTGCTGTGCCGTGACACCCTGTGAAACGGGGGGGGGGGGGGGGAGACAGGTGCTCTGGTGACACTTGTATGATGACCATGGTTAGTACATAGCCAAAAACTTGTACATGCTTCTGCAAAACACATACATGTAGGGATAATACATTGTAGTTGCACCTATAAACATGTACACGTAATACTTTATTGTGGCAGTGGTGTAGTGGATCAGGAACTACGATAGTAGTTCCTATATAGGAATTGACCCGGGTCGTGAATATCATTAAAAAAACGCAACCAGCGTACAACTCGCGTAACAAGAAACGGATAGTTTAGCTCTTTGTACCTATCGAGCCAGAAGGCAAAGACGGTCATTTTAATGTTTTGTTCCAGTCTTCAAACCGTTTGCTTCAAGAGAACAAAAAAGTTCGTGTTTTACCTCGTCCCCAGGCCAAATCTTCTCCGTCGTCGTCGTCGTCGTCGTCGTCGTCGTCGTCGTCGTCGTCTTCTTCTTCTCGGGTGAGTATAACTCGGGATAGGAATGGTTTTAAAGAGCGCCAATTATACCAATCGCTTTAGAATCTCCTGGAAGGACATCTTCAAGTATCAGAGATATGAATAAAGCTTAAAACGTGCATACGTAATCATTACGTAATGCGTAGTGTTAAATAGAAGCGTTCCCATGGCGACATTTACGTATATTTAGAATTGTGCAAACAAAGAGGAGAGCAGATGACGAGTTAGAATTCTCCCGCGTTCCTCACAGTGATCCCAAACAAAGCGGGCGTCTGCTCGTGACGGTAATTGAAGCGGAGGGGGGGAGGGGTGGGTGGTGGGGTGGGGGGGGGGGGGCACTTGCCAGTATAATCGATAAAAAATGATAATTAAAAAATAGAGGAAACAAGTAAAGAAAAACATTCTCTAACGAGAAAGTTGGTGGGATATAGGAATTTGAGGCAATGGTGGTGTTAAAAGGAAGGGAACAAGGTTTTGAGAAAAGGGTAATGAGACAAAAATCCTATATTGAGCACGTGTAAATGTAACAGAACCAAAAGAAGTGCTAAATATAGGATTTTTGTCTCATTACCCTTTTCTCAAAACCTTGTTCCCTTCCTTTTAACACCACCATTGCCTCAAATTCCTATATCCCACCAACTTTCTCGTTAGAGAATGTTTTTCTTTACTTGTAGCAATTTAAAATACTCTTGTGAAATGCACAGAGCACAAGTATATAGATGGCAGTTGGGGAGGAGGCAGTGTGTCATCAAATAGGTGCCAAATGCTGCATCAGCATTTGGCCATCTGTCATCACCAGTCACACAATGCACTCCCCCCCTACAGAAACCACTTCCTTATAATGATCAAAAGTTTGATAACTGTTAAACCAGAAATGGGAATGTGACATGTATGCATCCAGGAATTATAAAGGGGGAGGGGGTGTGGATTGTTTAAAGTACCCAACGTTTCGCCCCCCCCCCCCCCCCCGCTATAGGGCGTTGCCATGATATGGTGCTCTAGATGCCAATAAATGTATTTTATTCCCGCCCTGCCCCCCCCCCCCCCCCCCCTCCTCATGCCTTATGTTTGCTGGGCACATATAACCTACAAGATGGAGGACAAGGTCCAGGAGATGCTCCATGATGTACTTGCACTCCCATGGATTGCAGAAGCTATGAGCCTCCACTGTGTCACCCTCACAGGGTCACCCTCACAGGTCTAAGGTAAGGGGGAGAGTGGGGGGAGATAATGGATCATGATGCTCGCTCATCATTACCCATCCTTGCGTCTTCAACGGCTATCAGCTCATTTTGCAAATCAAGAATGTTCTGTTGTACATACTCAATGTTTGCTGTCACTGAGTCCAAGTCCTCCTCATGACCTCCTCAGAATCCTGTTGGGAGGGGAGAGAAGGGCATGACAAGGTACACATAGAGACATGTAAGTGTGCATAGCATTAAGCACACCACTAACGCGAGATAGACACACCCGTCAGAGTGACAAGACCCATAGATTAGAACACCATAAAGGTGGGGCCTCTGAACAACTAGCCTTGCGTCACCCCTTTGTAGCAGCAGCAACAGGTCAGCGATGCTTTTTACGCATGTGTTATCTGAGCACATTGCTTTCAATTTTAGGCATTAGAAAAACTAGCCGATTGTGTACGCACATACCTTCATTGAATACATCATGTGTGCAGTGCCTGTGTCGCGGTGACTGCAGTTGCAGACTCAGTGTGCGTAGAGGAGGTGACATTCGAATTCAAATTTAATAAATGCTTGGAGAGGGTTAAATGTGCGTTTAATTAAATTCCGTACGGGTTGGACATTGAAGTTTAAAAAATATCACGACTACGTTAATCGTGAGTGCACGCTTTGTGATATGCACGGATGCATGTCTGAATGCGTAATTTGTAATCACCCGCGTGCGGACGGCCGAATTGCTGTGGAGGGGGGGGTCTTTAGACCCCCTAGACCCCCCCCTGGATCCGCCACTGCATATCAATTTCACGTATCAACTTTTATGCTCCTTCCTGGAAACATTTTATAATATGCGCTAGGTCTTTTCGCAACCTCGACCCCATATCTTTGTACTGATATCTTCCAAATCTAGAATACCAAGATTACTGTCATTAGTATGCGCTTACATAAACACACATCAACACAGTACAAATGATTACAAATATACACACAATCACAGTTTGGCCTTCGGTTCTCCCACAAAAGCGAAGTATGAAATTCTATCCTTAGGTCGTATCATCATGGCTGCCCCAACCTTGGACTTGTCTTGGAGCAACAGCTGGAGCATTCCCTTGGCCACAAGGTCTGGACTGTAGTGCATGATGGAACATGTAGTGATGGTTGTATGTAGGGGCATAAGATAAGATCTCTGAATAATAACCAGCACTCTGGCAATAATATATGACTTGTTCACACACCAATGCAAACACAAATGCACACACCCACATCCACATGTAGCGTATCAATATACATGCATATCTATTGGCAGCCGTTACTGATAAACTATATATTAGCCAATATATATTATTGTATTGGTCGTCTAGTGGATTAAAGTTGTGTCTTCTAATTTGGTCCATTAGTAAGGTCGTTACATTGGTAGCAAAGAACAGTTTAATGAAGATGATGAGTCATTTCAGTATTCCGAAGAGTCTTGCAAGCATCAGGGATGGTTCGGAATGGTTTTAAAGGTTTGATATATGGCAGTGCTATTATAACATGTAAACACTTTAGATAAAAAATTTACCACGCATGAACACAATGCACCAACACACCTTATCAGACCCATGTCTACCACATAGTCTTTGGACTCTGTAGAAAACTGTGCCAAGCTCTGCTTCACCAAAGGTGTGTCTACAAACTCGGGACAAATGCAGTTCACTCTAACACCGTCAGTATCTAGCAGATCCTGTGGGTGCAGTACTGTGAGTGGTAAGGGTGCAATACTGTGATGGTAAGTGTGCAGTACTGTGAGTGGTAAGGGTGCAGTAAAGTGATGGTAAGTGTGCAGTACTGTGATGGTAAAGGTGCTGTACTGTGATGGTAAGGGTGCAATATTGTGAGTGGTAAGGGTGCAGTACTGTGATGGTAACACAATTAGCACCTATGTTTTGCTGGTACATGTACATGTATATTCTTGACATTAGGCTATGATCTGTGCATTTCCACGACAGATCACTCAAAGGGTATGCTATTGTTATACCAGACCTCTTTAGATTTGAATTATATTATGAAAGTAGTTTCACCAATTATCACCTCTGTGTCTATCAGATCTTAAGTATTTATTAGTTTAGTTATCATTACATCTTACAGCTTGAACTATTGGTCATAGAGTAGAGTGCGAGGTATCATCGAGAAGCCAAAACAATGGCAAATGACATTACTGTACTATATTAATTATTACATTGAGTGTAATTAACCATTAACTTGTACCACAATGTTTGGCAGCTCCAAGTTTCAAACTACGCTATGACAACCGCAGGTTACAACAGGCTTTGCGTAGAAAGTTTGAATTGAAAGAAACCTTCGCTCACAACTAAGGGATCTAATGAAATATTTCATAAAACATTTGACATGCAAAAACTCAAAGGTAGTTTTTATGAAATAACTCATCTCAAATGTTCAAAGTTAAAATGATGCCTGTTCACGAGAGTAATGAACAATCATACAAGAACAGAGAAGCTATGCTGAGAAAAAAAAGCTCTATTGCAAAAGCAGATCCATAAGCTCAGATGAAAATGAATTATTACAATCCATATGGAGAAATCGAAGGACAAAAATTACATATGATTAGTTTATTCTGCTCATTAAAAAGACACCCAATATCCAAATATGAAATTGAGTTGATTTTCACATGTATAATTTTCTGTTAGTATCCAAGCAAATAATGTACAACACTTCCTTTGCGTGTACGGGAATTTTCTTAATTTGATTACATCAAACGTGCTAAGACAGCTGCAACCTCTGAAACATGCTCACCTAAATCAAGCAGTATTGTGAACATCAATTGTATGTCGGTTTGACTTGATTAAAAGGACTTTTTCGTAGACATGTACACAAATCACTTTAAAAATATCCTAATTATTGTATTTCATTGCTAATAATTCTTGATTCTCAACAGATATTGAAGGTGCAGAGCAGAAATACACATATTTAGATGTTGCGATGGTATCCACATAGTCTTTGCTCTATACCTGTCGGTTGGATTGAATTTAAAGTTAATTACTTCATTTACTGTTAAACCCTCATAATTAGATCACTGATATTTAAATATGTCAGAAAACTATTTCTATAACTAGCAGTATCAAGGTGGGTGTGGCACATAGCGTGGTCCAATTTTTTTCATATGAATGTATTATGCGTGGTAGAGGGTTTTAGAATGCGTCCACATAATCAGAATGATGGATGGACGTATGGACCATCTAGATATGCTAAAAGTACTGGCAGCAGAGAAAACAAAATCTAGCAGTAAAAAAGTTGGTGGAAAAACGTACAGTACTGCTTGCCAGTGCCATAACCTAGGCCCATCCATTTCAAATCCACATCTTCAAGACTACTGATAGAGCAGCTGTTAACCTCTGCATTGTCAAAGTTTGCAATCATCATAGGATACGGGATTGCCAAGAAGTGAACGAATACTTTAATTTTTAAATGATCAAGCGTTACCCCTGGGTTTCCCCAGGGGGTTCCCCCAGGGGTAACATACATTTGGGGGGCCTGTAACTTTTGCTAGATATCATGGCCATGCACAAATCTTTTACTAAGCGATGTAATTATCATCCACCTATTGTTATCCCCCGATCAAGCGATCTTGGTGCCGTCTTTGCACCTTTTGTTCTTTCGTTTAATTGTACGGATAATGGCGAAGGCTTGAACATTGGCAATAGCGTCTGTGCAAGCACTACAAAGTGTTAGGCACCTGAAGAGCTACAGCTGAGTTTTGGGAAGCAGGCATTGAAGGTACAAATGCGGGGAAGGGTAACTACTTCTAAGGAAGGAAAAGGTCCAGTGGCTAAGTGGCAAGTAAGGTGGGACAAGCCCAAAATTGATACTTTGCTAAACACGTTTGTGAGACGTGCAACCTCGAGCCTGCTGAATGTGTACTGTACAGGACACAAGCCTGCTGAATGTGTACTGTACAGGACACAAGCCTGCTGAAGGTGTACAGGACGCAAGCCTGCTGAATGTGTACTGTACAGGACACAAGCCTGCTGAAGGTGTACAGGACACTAGCTTGCTGAAGGTGTACTGTACAGTTCATGCGACGAGTTCAACAAGTCTTCGGATTCAGATGATGCTCCCGAAGGGAACCCCATTGTTGAACATGCAGAACCCGTCCCTTCAGATGATAATCCACTACTTGTCGATGGAATAAGATGGACCGGAGCTGATGATATGACTGCTAACCACTTTGATGATCATAGGTACCATGAGAATTCAATGGGTAATTGATGCCCACATCTCCAGTAGATCTGTGCTTGACTATTTTTTGACAAGGTTTCCAACACACATGCTTGCTGATTTTGCATTTTGGGCATCAACCATGTTGAAAGATGCTGGACAGACAGAAACTACACCACAGGAGATACTGAAGGTGTTTGGTTTTCTGTACGGCGTGACTGTGCATCCATATGAAGACCGTCGTAACTATAGGCGTGTAGAAAGAATGAGAATACCAGCATGGGGAGTTTGATTTAGTATGGGCCAAAGAAGGTTTGAAACCCTTATTCGTTATTCGACTTTTCATGATCCCCCATTTTCAGATGTCGATACATTCAATCAGTGCAGGCTTGATAAGATCCTTCCTTCCAGTTCTCTGGTTGTAGATGAGTCATTTGCATCCTGGATTAGTAGAAAGCCTGATTATATGAATTCGAGGCTAGTGTGTTTATAGGTACGTGACAAATAGCTTTTATATAGCAAAACCTGATATTTACCAGGAGTGGAACGTACTTGTGCTAAACTTTGTTTTTCCAGATACCCCGTTTACCACACCATTACTATATGTGAAAATCCATTTTGGTGTTCTACTTCTGCCGAGTACCAACATTACAAGGTCCATTATCCCATAGGGTTCAAAACGGCCACATCTTCAGGTAGGAGCATCTTGTTGCTATTGATTTATTCTGTTCGTTAATTTTTACTACAGTATATCATCCGTTACAGAGATATAACTGTGCAAAGTGTGTGCACGGTTTCCCGCTCAATTCATGCCAGTGAATTAGACATTTAATGTATGGGAGGAGAGTGCCTAAATCACTGGCATGGATCGAGCGGGAAACCGTGCACGCACGTTGCACAGCTATATCTCCATAACGGATAAAGTAAAAATTAACCGAAAAGAACAAATCAATAGCGACAGGACCCTTCTACGTACGTATCGAATTTGAACTGATTTGGACGCTCCTATCTGCCGTTTTGAATCATATGGAGTATCAGACCTTGTAAAGTTGGTACCCCACATGTGTAACACTAAAATGGATTTTCACACATAGTAATGGTGTGGTATGTTGTGTTAAAAATAGGAACCCGATAGCGTTAATATTCCAGGAGATATATCTATGCTATACATGTATATATAAATCCACAAAACTCATTTTCGCATAGAACGTTCCATATATGAAACAGTGTCCAGCAAAATCACCCTTATGATACTTCATCAAATTTTCCAGGACAAGCAAAAGAAAAGTAACGTACGGCTAATTATAAATTCAGTGCCTAATAACTTTATGATGGATAGTCCAATTTAGGATGTGTAAGGACCATTTAATACGAAGCTGTTTGGAGTTCATGGAAAATGAAAAAATTGAAAACTTGAAAAACTATCCATAAGGATGATTTTGTTGGACACTGTCCCATATCTATTAATAACTTGTAATAAAAACCCCCCCCCCCACACACACACACACCTTCATACTCCTGGTGAATCCCACCACTCCATGCTTTGAGGCACAGTAAGCTGGAGCAAAAGACATGGGGACCAGTCCTCCCATAGAGGAAATGTTGATGACGTCACCACCTTTGTGCCCTTTTTGGGTGGACATGAATTCAATACCGAGGTATGTTCCCTCAATCACAGCCACCTGCAAGGTGTGAGGAACAAGTGAGACTACAGATACGCCCACACACATACCACATACCCATGCATATATACACATGTGTGCAACCATGGTAACAACCATGGGTTGCAGAGCTGAAGTTGAAAGAGAGTGCTGAAGAAATATGAGATCTCAGCACATATCTATGGTAGTCTGGCGCATGTACGTCACGAGCTTACACATACCAGCTTTGCAGTTCAGATGGTGCTGGAGGTGAGGTGATGGGGAGGGGGACATGTATGACACAGCACACACATGGTGCTGAGGGGGACATGTATGACACAGCACACACATGGTGCTGAGGGGGACATGTATGACACAGCACACACATGGTGCTGAGGGGGACATGTATGACACAGCACACACACGGTGCTGAGGGGGACATGTATGACACAGCACACACACGGTGCTGAGGGGGACATGTACGACACAGCACACACATGGTGCTGAGGGGGACATGTATGACACAGCACACACATGGTGCTGAGGGGAACATGTACGACACAGCACACACATGGTGCTGAGGGGGACATGTATGACACAGCACACACATGGTGCTGAGGGGGACATGTACGACACAGCACACACATGGTGCTGAGGGGGACATGTACGACACAGCACACACATGGTGCTGAGGGGGACATGTATGACACAGCACACACATGGTGCTGAGGGGGACATGTATGACACAGCACACACACGGTGCTGAGGGGGACATGTATGACACAGCACACACACGGTGCTGAGGGGGACATGTATGACACAGCACACACACAGTGCTGAGGGGGACATGTACGACACAGCACACACATGGTGCTGAGGGGGACATGTATGACACAGCACACACATGGTGCTGAGGGGGACATGTATGACACAGCACACACATGGTGCTGAGGGGGACATGTATGACACAGCACACACATGGTGCTGAGGGGGACATGTATGACACAGCACACACATGGTGCTGAGGGGGACATGTATGACACAGCACACACATGGTGCTGAGGGGGACATGTATGACACAGCACACACATGGTGCTGAGGGGGACATGTATGCATGTATGACACAGCACACACATGGTGCTGAGGGGGACATGTATGCCACAGCACACACATGGTGCTGAGGGGGACATGTATGACACAGCACACACACGGTGCTGAGGGGGACATGTATGCCACAGCACACACATGGTGCTGAGGGGAACATGTACGACACAGCACACACATGGTGCTGAGGGGGACATGTATGACACAGCACACACATGGTGCTGAGGGGGACATGTATGACACAGCACACACATGGTGCTGAGGGGGACATGTATGACACAACACACACATGGTGCTGAGGGGGACATGTATGACACAGCACACACACGGTGCTGAGGGGGACATGTACGACACAGCACACACATGGTGCTGAGGGGGACATGTATGACACAGCACACACATGGTGCTGAGGGCGACATGTATGACACAGCACACACATGGTGCTGAGGGGGACATGTATGACACAGCACACACACGGTGCTGAGGGGGACATGTACGACACAGCACACACATGGTGCTGAGGGGGACATGTATGACACAGCACACACATGGTGCTGAGGGCGACATGTATGACACAGCACACACATGGTGCTGAGGGGGACATGTATGACACAGCACACACATGGTGCTGAGGGGGACATGTATGACACAGCACACACATGGTGCTGAGGGGGACACGTACGACACAGCACACACATGGTGCTGAGGGGGACATGTATGACACAGCACACACATGGTGCTGAGGGGGACATGTATGACACAGCACACACATGGTGCTGAGGGGGACATGTACGACACAGCACACACACGGTGCTGAGGGGGACATGTATGACACAGCACACACATGGTGCTGAGGGGGACAGGTATGACACAGCACACACATGGTGCTGAGGGGGACATGTATGACACAGCACACACATGGTGCTGAGGGGGACATGTACGACACAGCACACACATGGTGCTGAGGGAGACATGTATGACACAGCACACACGAGGTGCTGAGGGGGACATGTATGACACAGCACACACATGGTGCTGAGGGGGACATGTATGACACAGCACACACATGGTGCTGAGGGGGACATGTATGACACAGTACACACACGGTGCTGAGGGGGACATGTATGACACAGCACACACATGGTGCTGAGGGGGACATGTATGACACAGCACACACATGGTGCTGAGGGGGACATGTATGACACAGCACACACATGGTGCTGAGGGGGACATGTATGACACAGCACACACATGGTGCTGAGGGGGACATGTATGCCACAGCACACACATGGTGCTGAGGGGGACATGTATGACACAGCACACACACGGTGCTGAGGGGGACATGTATGACACAGCACACACATGGTGCTGAGGGGGACATGTATGACACAGCACACACATGGTGCTGAGGGGGACATGTATGACACAGCACACACATGGTGCTGAGGGGAGGCGGGCATACATGTATATAGTGGTACCAGTGGGTAGCCAGGACAGTGTTATGGTTTGCACAACACAGGAGAGGTGGATTTTTGGATCAAGTGATAAATGTTAGGATGTTTACCATTTTTGAAGGATGATCAAAAGGTTATTTACACTACACTGTACCAGGTTAAGAAATGGATGGACAATTCCAAGTTGAAAAGGCAGTCCCTGGTTGTAAGGCTAAACATGGGCCATTCAAACACAGCAGATTGTACATGTACATGTAGCCCCAATACACGGGCCCCAAAGGAGAAGGAATGAATACTATTTCATTGCCACAAGTCTTTAAGTACATGTACATCACCATAACATGTAGAACATAAATGTACAACATACATGTAGTTCTGCACATATGTGTTATGGGGAGGATGGGTCTGCTATGAAATACAAGGGTTAATGAAGCCAGAGAGGAGGGAAACCAACCGGTCAAAGAGTGGAGGGGCGTGCAATCGAAAAAGATTACGAGAAAATAAACCTGTGCACACAGCGTACAGATCGATAAGTCACTTGTACCAGTGACCTCCAGAGCAATCACTCGTACCAGTGACCTTGAGATCAGTCACTTGTATCAGTGACCTCGAGAGCAGTCACTTGTACCAGTGACCTCGAGAGCAGTCACTTGTACCAGTCACCCCAAAATCACTTGTACCATTCACCCCAAGCAGTCCCTACATCTCTGTTGCTACCAATACATGTACATCAACCTACCAGATTAATGTCAACCATCTTCCTCCAGTTCTTCTCATCACCTATTCCAGCATTGTTACACACAATATCCAAGCCGCCAAACTTGCTGATCGTATACACAAATGCTGATCTCTGTATTAATAAAAGTGAGGGATGTGGGTGGTGTGTTCAGCCTTATGGTGAAGTGAGGGATGTGGATGGTGTGTTCAGCTCTATGGTGAAGTGAGGGATGTGGGTGGTGTGTTCAGCTTTATGGTGAAGTGAGGGATGTGGATGGTGTGTTCAGCCTTATGGTGAAGTGAGGGATGTGGATGGTGTGTTCAGCTCTATGGTGAAGTGAGGGATGTGGATGGTGTGTTCAGCTCTATGGTGAAGTGAGGGATGTGGATGGTGTGTTCAGCTCTATGGTGAAGTGAGGGATGTGGGTGGTGTGTTCAGCTTTATGGTGAAGTGAGGGATGTGGATGGTGTGTTCAGCCTTATGGTGAAGTGAAGGATGTGGATGGTGTGTTCAGCTCTATGGTGAAGTGAGGGATGTGGATGGTGTGTTCAGCCTTATGGTGAAGTGAGGGATGTGGATGGTGTGTTCAGCCTTATGGTGAAGTGAGGGATGTGGGTGGTGTGTTCAGCCTTATGGTGAAGTGAGGGATGTGGGTGGTGTGTTCAGCCTTATGGTGAAGTGAGGGATGTGGATGGTGTGTTCAGCCTTATGGTGAAGTGAGGGATGTGGATGGTGTGTTCAGCCTTATGGTGAAGTGAAGGATGTGGATGGTGTGTTCAGCCTTATGGTGAAGTGAGGGATGTGGATGGTGTGTTCAGCCTTATGGGGAAGTGAGGGATGTGGATGGTGTGTTCAGCCTTATGGTGAAGTGAGGGATGTGGATGGTGTGTTCAGCCTTATGGTGAAGTGAGGGATGTGGGTGGTGTGTTCAGCCTTATGGTGAAGTGAGGGATGTGGATGGTGTGTTCAGCCTTATGGTGAAGTGAGGGATGTGGATGGTGTGTTCAGACTTATGGTGAAGTGAGGGATGTGGATGGTGTGTTCAGCTCTATGGTGAAGTGAGGGATGTGGATGGTGTGTTCAGCCTTATGGTGAAGTGAGGGATGTGGATGGTGTGTTCAGCCTTATGGTGAAGTGAGGGATGTGGGTGGTGTGTTCAGCCTTATGGTGAAGTGAGGGATGTGGATGGTGTGTTCAGCTCTATGGTGAAGTGAGGGATGTGGATGGTGTGTTCAGCCTTATGGTGAAGTGAGGGATGTGGATGGTGTGTTCAGCCTTATGGTGAAGTGAGGGATGTGGATGGTGTGTTCAGCCTTATGGTGAAGTAAGGGATGTGGATGGTGTGTTCAGCCTTATGGTGAAGTGAGGGATGTGGGTGGTGTGTTCAGCCTTATGGTGAAGTGAGGGATGTGGATGGTGTGTTCAGCTTTATGGTGAAGTGAGGGATGTGGGTGGTGTGTTCAGCCTTATGGTGAAGTGAGGGATGTGGATGGTGTGTTTAGCCTTATGGTGAAGTGAGGGATGTGGATGGTGTGTTCAGCCTTATGGTGAAGTGAGGGATGTGGGTGGTGTGTTTAGCCTTATGGTGAAGTGAGGGATGTGGATGGTGTGTTTAGCCTTATGGTGAAGTGAGGGATGTGGATGGTGTGTTCAGCCTTATGGTGAAGTGAGGGATGTGGGTGGTGTGTTTAGCCTTATGGTGAAGTGAGGGATGTGGGTGGTGTGTTTAGCCTTATGGTGAAGTGAGGGATGTGGATGGTGTGTTCAGCCTTATGGTGAAGTGAGGGATGTGGATGGTGTGTTTAGCTTTATGGTGAAGTGAGGGATGTGGGTGGTGTGTTCAGCCTTATGGTGAAGTGAGGGATGTGGATGGTGTGTTTAGCCTTATGGTGAAGTGAGGGATGTGGATGGTGTGTTCAGCCTTATGGTGAAGTGAGGGATGTGGGTGGTGTGTTTAGCCTTATGGTGAAGTGAGGGATGTGGATGGTGTGTTTAGCCTTATGGTGAAGTGAGGGATGTGGATGGTGTGTTCAGCCTTATGGTGAAGTGAGGGATGTGGGTGGTGTGTTTAGCCTTATGGTGAAGTGAGGGATGTGGGTGGTGTGTTTAGCCTTATGGTGAAGTGAGGGATGTGGATGGTGTGTTCAGCCTTATGGTGAAGTGAGGGATGTGGATGGTGTGTTCAGCCTTATGGTGAAGTGAGGGATGTGGGTGGTGTGTTTAGCCTTATGGTGAAGTGAGGGATGTGGATGGTGTGTTTAGCCTTATGGTGAAGTGAGGGATGTGGATGGTGTGTTCAGCTCTATGGTGAAGTGAGGGATGTGGGTGGTGTGTTCAGCCTTATGGTGAAGTGAGGGATGTGGATGGTGTGTTCAGCCTTATGGTGAAGTGAGGGATGTGGATGGTGTGTTCAGCCTTATGGTGAAGTGAGGGATGTGGGTGGTGTGTTCAGCCTTATGGTGAAGTGAGGGATGTGGGTGGTGTGTTCAGCCTTATGGTGAAGTGAGGGATGTGGATGGTGTGTTCAGCTTTATGGTGAAGTGAGGGATGTGGGTGGTGTGTTCAGCCTTATGGTGAAGTGAGGGATGTGGATGGTGTGTTCAGCTTTATGGTGAAGTGAGGGATGTGGGTGGTGTGTTCAGCCTTATGGTGAAGTGAGGGATGTGGGTGGTGTGTTCAGCCTTATGGTGAAGTGAGGGATGTGGATGGTGTGTTCAGCTTTATGGTGAAGTGAGGGATGTGGATGGTGTGTTCAGCCTTATGGTGAAGTGAGGGATGTGGATGGTGTGTTCAGCCTTATGGTGAAGTGAGGGATGTGGATGGTGTGTTCAGCCTTATGGTGAAGTGAGGGATGTGGATGGTGTGTTCAGCCTTATGGTGAAGTGAGGGATGTGGATGGTGTGTTCAGCTCTATGGTGAAGTGAGGGATGTGGATGGTGTGTTCAGCCTTATGGTGAAGTGAGGGATGTGGATGGTGTGTTCAGCCTTATGGTGAAGTGAGGGATGTGGATGGTGTGTTCAGCCTTATGGTGAAGTGAGGGATGTGGATGGTGTGTTCAGCCTTATGGTGAAGTGAGGGATGTGGATGGTGTGTTCAGCCTTATGGTGAAGTGAGGGATGTGGGTGGTGTGTTTAGCCTTATGGTGAAGTGAGGGATGTGGATGGTGTGTTTAGCCTTATGGTGAAGTGAGGGATGTGGATGGTGTGTTCGGCCTTATGGTGAAGTGAGGGATGTGGATGGTGTGTTCAGCCTTATGGTGAAGTGAGGGATGTGGGTGGTGTGTTCAGCCTTATGGTGAAGTGAGGGATGTGGATGGTGTGTTCAGCTCTATGGTGAAGTGAGGGATGTGGGTGGTGTGTTTAGCCTTATGGTGAAGTGAGGGATGTGGATGGTGTGTTCAGCCTTATGGTGAAGTGAGGGATGTGGGTGGTGTGTTCAGCCTTATGGTGAAGTGAGGGATGTGGATGGTGTGTTCAGCTCTATGGTGAAGTGAGGGATGTGGGTGGTGTGTTCAGCCTTATGGTGAAGTGAGGGATGTGGATGGTGTGTTCAGCCTTATGGTGAAGTGAGGGATGTGGATGGTGTGTTCAGCTCTATGGTGAAGTGAGGGATGTGGGTGGTGTGTTCAGCCTTATGGTGAAGTGAGGGATGTGGATGGTGTGTTCAGCCTTATGGTGAAGTGAGGGATGTGGATGGTGTGTTCAACCTTATGGTGAAGTGAGGGATGTGGGTGGTGTGTTCAGCCTTATGGTGAAGTGAGGGATGTGGATGGTGTGTTCAGCCTTATGGTGAAGTGAGGGATGTGGGTGGTGTGTTCAGCTTTATGGTGAAGTGAGGGATGTGGATGGTGTGTTCAGCCTTATGGTGAAGTGAGGGATGTGGATGGTGTGTTCAGCCTTAAATGGTGAAGTGAGGGATGTGGGTGGTGTGTTCAGCTTTATGGTGAAGTGAGGGATGTGGGTGGTGTGTTCAGCCTTATGGTGAAGTGAGGGATGTGGATGGTGTGTTCAGCTTTATGGTGAAGTGAGGGATGTGGATGGTGTGTTCAGCCTTATGGTGAAGTAAGGGATGTGGGTGGTGTGTTCTGCCTTATGGTGAAGTGAGGGATGTGGATGGTGTGTTCAGCCTTATGGTGAAGTGAGGGATGTGGATGGTGTGTTCAGCCTTATGGTGAAGTGAGGGATGTGGGTGGTGTGTTCAGCCTTATGGTGAAGTGAGGGATGTGGATGGTGTGTTCAGCCTTATGGTGAAGTGAGGGATGTGGATGGTGTGTTCAGCCTTATGGTGAAGTGAGGGATGTGGATGGTGTGTTCAGCCTTATGGTGAAGTGAGGGATGTGGGTGGTGTGTTCAGCCTTATGGTGAAGTGAGGGATGTGGATGGTGTGTTCAGCCTTATGGTGAAGTGAGGGATGTGGATGGTGTGTTCAGCCTTATGGTGAAGTGAGGGATGTGGATGGTGCGTTCAGCCTTATGGTGAAGTCAAGGCTGATGAGGGCACAGTTAAGCATGTGACGAGCACATGTAGGTGGAATGCTAGACTTTTAAAAAGTAGATATCTATCAGAGCTGTATATAATACACACTTCACATAGGGGCCTACGTTACAAAGTACGTACAAAACTGTTGTGCACAACTCAATGCACACGCGCCGGCCGAAACATACGTACAAGTTGATCCTTGTTAGTAACGTCACAATGAATGAAATTCACCCTATCCGCGGTGTGCTCCCTTTGGAGTTCTCCACACGCCGCTAGACCCACGTCGTCTCGCACATCCAGCAGGCACACCTGCGACACATCATATGCGAGCTCGAGGCTGAAACAAAGTATGTTTTAATTCGTACCTTCGCTCCATGTTTTAGGAGGGCTGTAGAGATAGCGAGCCCGATGCCCTGGGCGGCTCCTGTTATGAGTGCCACCTTGTTGTTAAACATTTCCACTGCTGATTAACAATAGTCATAGATATTCCGTATGATATAAGTATTGCGGCATTCGCACGTGAGATTGGATGGCCAGGCGATAAGAAGTTTTTACAAAAAGTGAAAAGATGATAATGTACAGAGATATGTGGACACCTGAATTTTTTTCATTGCATTCAACCTACATGTAATTGCATCACACAAAAATATTTTTTTCCCCCATCCTATCGCACTAACCTAGCACTTGAAAGCTGACCAGTCTTGTTGCCCAATCAGCCACCCCACCCCAAGGATCATGGCTTAACTCCAAATACAGCTATAACTGCAAAAGATACTGTCAATTCAAGAAGTACATGTCTCCCAAAATATAGCACACTTTATCCATCTTAAAATTTAAGTGTTACTTAAGCCATCAGTCAAATCAAATCTAATCAAATGATTGAATCATATTCACAAATATAATAAAAAGTTTCAAAAATATGTACACATAATCTCATCTATTAGCCCAGGGATGGCAATCACTGTTTGGCCTTCCGCTCATCAGGAAAGGTGATGTACGAAATTCTATCCTTAGGTCGTATCATCATGACTTCCCCAACCTTGGACTTGTCTTGGAGCAACAGCTGAAGCATTCCCTTGGCCACAAGGTCTGGACTGTGTACAAATATGAATATGTGGTGTGGCAGGACAAATCACATGTAGAATTACCCAGGAAATGCCAGTATAAATAACAGTCCCCTCCCAAGCTGGTGTAAAAAAAAGAAAAAAAGTGTGTCTTATACTCAGAGGAACCACATGAAACAGACAAAAAAAATTCTACCATAATAGTCACATAACTTGGTCTTGGCGGGCCGAATGTTGATGCTGTAAATGTGCTGTCACAAATGTGCTGTTTCACTGATACACACATCCACAATTTTTTGTATGTATTTGTCTTGTATTGTGCTACAAATACACGTATGTAGAGGATGTGGTTATAAATTGTGTTAGATGCAATGCAGGGGATGGGGGTTGGACCTTGGGATTGTGATTACACCAGTGTTACCACTACACCCCCGCTCCCATTTGGGAGCTAACCTTGGAGCTAGCCTTGGAGCTAACCAAGGTGGGATTTGAACCAGTGACCTTGGGATTGAGATCACACCAGTGTTGCCTCTACACCTATCTGACCATCCCCTACCCCCTCCCATTCAGGGATAGAGCCATGCTTAGTGGCTAGGCATTTGGGGGTGTACGAAGCATAGGTGGAAAAAGCACGGACAGTGAGTTATGTATTTTGCTAGATGAGCATTAAGTTGTTTTCTTCGGCTTTTGCACATACACTTATTGCTAGCTATGTGCTGAATGTCTATTTCACACATGCTTCTGGTGTTTTTAAAACACAACTATCGATTGTTTTTCATACCCAAATCTCAGGTAGTGGTTTTGAAACTATTGGGACACTTGAATCATGAGTCAGACGTAATACAGATGCTAGAAGGCCTACTCGACTCCGACGATTTGCTTGGTTTCACGGTCAATTGTACACTTTCTTGGAGAACCTTACAGCATTGCTAGTGCATTTATAACCTCTTCGTCTCGTACATGTCATTCTATGTACAATAGTTGTTGAGGAAATCAGTTTTGCTACTTTGTCCTTTGACCTGGCAGCCCATAATGAGATGTTATGTGGGTAGGTACAGGCATCCATCAGAGATATAAATCTGATCCAATTGGAGTGGACTTACAATATAAAACTAACAACACCTTAATGGTCACATGCTTGTTTAGTGGATGAGTGAACAAACCAGCCAACTTGTGAATTAAAAGTTTATCAGCTTGCAAGCGAGCCATGAATGAGAACTTCCATGGAGAAGGATGATACTTGAACTGGGTGACTTACACAGGATTGCGGTTTGATTTGTACACATACACACTGTACGTGTTTTTTCCCCCCTTAAAGAAAAATCTACATTTCCCCTTTAAGAAATATCTATTTCCCCTTTAAGAAATACCTACATACCTACACACATGTACCTACATACCTACATACCTACATACATGTACCTACATGCCTACATACCTACATACATGTACCTACATGCCTACATACCTACATGCCTACATGCCTACATACCTACATGCCTACATGCCTACATACCTACATACCTACATACATGTACCTACATGCCTACATGCCTACATGCCTACATGCCTACATACCTACATAGTATAACGTAGTGCAGTCAAAAAACACATACGCAGAAACACATGTCCATCAAATTAAAACACATTCTACAAATACGAGGAGATGCAGAAGAGCACACCAGGTCAATTGATGAGTCAAAAAGGTTACACATACAGTTTTCCACTAACAATAAGCTCATATTCCAAATGGTAGCGTGGTGACCATGTGAGTCAAATGCACACACGCATGATTTAGTATACTCACAGTGGACGGAGCGCAGAATAGGTATTTTGTATACAAGCCAATAACAATCCTATCCCGTAGTGCATGCAACCATAGAAACCATAGAATGCTAAACACGTGTGTGTGTGTGTGTGTGTGCGTGTGTGTGTATGTAGATACCACTACAGTACCATAAACTTTGCACACATATGCGTACCTCATCAATCCCACAGCCTTGATGTAGTTCTGGGCACTGGGGGAAAAATGTTCCAAGTTTTGCTTCACCAGGGGTGTCTCCACAAACTCAGGGCAGATGCAGTTCACTCTGACACCATCGCTGGTCAACAGGTCCTGCAAGAGGGCAATGACAAGGATGCTGTCAAGTTAGTGTAAATCATTAAATGGTAGCTTAGATGATGGTGACCGGTACACCTAAGAGCATGTAATAATCAAACTTTGTTTTATCTTACATAACTGTAAGGGTATGCAGAGAAACCCACATGCGCCCCGCCCCCGCCCCCCCCCCCTCCCCCCCACAAACGTACAGTAGCGGCTCACACATTGCGAAAAGAAACAGGTCACACATTGCGAAAATAAGCCCTATTCATTGTGATGTTAGGCCAGGGTTAGTGTTCTTTGCGTGACCCAATGCAACTCACCGCTAATGAGATTCACGCTGGTTAGGAATTCCATTAGGTGGTAGTTTATGTAGTTAAACCACCCACCTGTTGATACAGTTAAATATGTACTTTAACCCTTTAGCTGAGGAGAAAACACCTGAACGGGAATGGCAATCGTGCAATGACCGTTTTTCTTCTTATAGCATGGTATGTCCATGATGATTAAGGCAGCTTGCTTATTTCTCCAGCAGTTATACATGTAGCACCCAGACAGCAAAAGTGGCATAAATATGCTGCAGCAACCCATATATGTAAACCACCTACACATTAAGCATACATGTTAAGTAGATGCACACATGAAATACATCTACGTATGCATGTGCATCCTAATTCAACGCGCAATGTGTGTATGCATTCACTCAGCTTGGGATATAGAACATGATCATGGTAAGATGCAGTTATTGTTTTATTGAGCTGTTATCCTTTCACTTTCGCACACTGGCCATATCGCATACAAGATGCACATGCATACGTACATGTACTTCATATGTGTATCTACTCCGCATGCATGCTTAATATGTGGTTTACATGCAGCAGCATATTTATGCCACTTTTGCTTTTGCTGTCTGGGTGCTACATGCATAGCTGCTGGAGAAACATGCAAGCTGCCTTAATCACCATGGACATAGAAAATACCATGCTACAAGAAGAAAAACGGTCATTGCACGCATGCCATTCCTGTTCAGGTGTTTTCTCCTCAGCTAAAGGTCACATATTAATTTTTAAAAAAATGTGTTGATCAACAGGTGGGTGGTTTAATTACATAAACTCAGATTCCTGGGCAGCGTGAATCTCATTAGCGGTGAGTTGCAGCGATCGATTCGGTCACGCAAAGAACACTAACCCTGGCCTACACAATGAATAGGGCTTATTTTCGCAATGTGTGAGCTGTTACTTTTCGCAATGTGTACTGTATTTGTATAAGTGCCAGTGTACAATTAAATACAATAGAGATACAACAGTATTTACAATTTACAAACAGGATCTGGAATAACTACAAGTGCACATACACGTATGCCCAATATATTATACTCATAATGACCAAACCCCACACACATGTACACGCACACATTTACCACAAATACACATGCGTGCATGCACACACACACACACACACACACACGCACATACACACACACGCACATACACACATACACACACACACACACACACACACACACACACACACACACACACACACACACACACACACACACACACACACACACCTTCATACTCCTGGTGAATCCCACCACTCCATGCTTTGAGGCACAGTAAGCTGGAGCAAAAGACATGGGGACCAGTCCTCCCATAGAGGAAATGTTGATGATGTCACCACCTTTGTGCCCTTTTTGGGTGGACATGAATTCAATACCGAGGTATGTTCCCTCAATCACAGCCACCTGCAAGGTGTGAAGACATTCAGACGTGTGTATGTGCATGTGGTATGTGTGTTAGCATATATCATGAGACGTGTGTATGTGCATGTGGTATGTGTGTTAGCATATATCATGATATATGCTAACACACATACCACATGCACATACACACGTACACATGTGTGCACACATGCACACTTGCGCGCACGCACGCACACACAACAGTACAAGCCATATCGTCCACTTAATACTCACACATCTGCACAAGTACATGTACATGTACATCTTCAACTACCTGCCACATCCACAAAGCTATTCACTTTATCCAGTGCCCACACATTGCGTGCCAATACAGACCATTTTATGTGTGTCTGTACATGTATGTGTGTACATATGGGTGTTCATTTGTCTGTGTGTGTACTTGTGTGTGTGTGTGTGTGTGTGGTTCCATGCTTCACAGCACACGTATGAGGGTGTATGCACGTGCACTAAAAATATGCACACATGTTCAATTATCCAGTTTGCCATTCAAAACGATACATACATTCATAATCCACACACTACTGTGTGTACGTGCACATTTGATTATTCGAGGTCCTGGAAGTGAACGTTACCATTACCACTGATTTCTATGAGGACTACAACCTGAAGTGACTGTGCAGGTAGAGTACCGTCACCACAGGTCCCACTTCTGCTCCTGCTTATACATTTCCATTTCTCGTATTAGTACTTGAACCACACCCTTACTTCAAGCTCCTAATCCATTAACCCAGCTACCTGGGTTCACCTGCTCCCCCCCCCCCTCCCCCTCACCACTCCTCTAAATAACTGACATAGTGTGGCAGGGAAATACACATCCACACCAGATAATTATCATTGGCTATCACTCTTAAAACATACCAAGTTAATGTCAATCATCTTTCTCCAGTACTTTTCATTGCCTATTCCTGCATTGTTACAGACAATATCCAAGCTTCCAAACTTGTCAATTGTCTTCACAAAAGCTGACCTCTGTAGTGGAGATAGTGGTGAAGTATGCATTAATAAGAGGGCATTAATGAGAGTGATAAATCATTGTCAGCATAGCAAAGTATGAAATGCAGTTAATGGGAAATTATTAGCGCTACTTCAAAGGGATAAGACACACAATATCAGAGGCATAAGTTTCAGCTCAAACTATGCAATTAAGATTGCTTTTTTTTCTCATTTAAAAAAGTCAACTCAGGCAAACATGTATATACATATGCCATACATTAGTAGAGAACCTGTACACATACATTTAACCCCTTGTTTGTTGTTTGTTATTGTATTTCATTTGCTTCAAAAACCACAAACCAGGATGACCGTCCACAGGCTTCTAGCCTCATGGACAGGCGGAGTACGTACACCTACCACAATCGGCACCTATGCACAGTATGTCACCGTTTATATAATTACAATGAGCTCCGTGGACAGAAAACAGCGGACCAGCATATTTGTAGGGCCTACATGTACGTTACAGACTTTACGAACCGGGCTTCAATCGACCATACCAGCTGGGCTTTGTCAGTAACGTCACAGTGATGGAAGGCCACGCTCTCTGGGGTGTGCTCTTTTTGGAGCTCCTTACAAGCCACTTTGCCCAGGTCGTCTCGTACATCCAACAGGCACACCTTATTTGGAAGTGTGTGTTGCGCGGAGGAGGAGAGAGGCAGGTAAGCAATGTTTACGCATACGCAGGGACACGTATACCTTTGCTCCGTGCTTCAAGAGAGCAGCAGATATAGATAGCCCAATCCCCTGGACAGCCCCCGTTACTAGTGCCACTCTGTTTAATAACATTGTTTTATTATAGTTAGTTATCAATGACGACTTAGTACCTAGAAAAATATCGATCGTCAACCCTTACTGAACAAGCTTCTTACCTGAATGCTCTTGTGTAGCCTCTATCTATGGCTTAAAGGACAGTTGTAGAACTTTCATGGTGCTAAATTAGAGTTCGACAGGCACCCTAATAGTAATGAAACCCACACAGGTGATGCAGAAATGGTTGTAACCATATATTAAAGACCTTACTATGTTGTAACCATATATTAAAGACCTTACTATGTTGTAACCATATATTAAAGACCTTACTATGTTGTAACCATATATTAAAGACCTTACTATGTTGTAACCATATATTAAAGACCTTACTATGTTGTAACCATATATTAAAGACCTTACTATGTTGTAACCGTATATTAAAGACCTTACTATGTTGTAACCATATATTAAAGACCTTACTATGTTGTAACCATATATTAAAGACCTTACTATGTTGTAACCATATATTAAAGACCTTACTATGTTGTGACCGTATATTAAAGACCTTACTATGTTGTGACCGTATATTAAAGACCTTACTATGTTGTAACCATATATTAAAGACCTTACTATGTTGTAACCATATATTAAAGACCTTACTATGTTGTAACAAAGCTATGCTATGTCTGAAAAGTGATTTGTGACGCAATCACAGGTCGTGTTCACAAACTTAAAGATATCCGTTACAGGGCCGCAACCACACTACATGTAGAAAGTGGTCCGGTTGTAGTTGAGCCAGCCCGATAGAGATAATCAGCATTAGAGGAGGGGGGGGGGGGGGGGGGGGGGGGGGGGGAGTATGCGCAAGCAGTTCAATTTATTATTCAGCTTACGAAATCAAGTTTATCTTGCAAAACACCTCCTGCATTACGTCATCAACACACCGACTTGTGATAACTATTATTTTTATGCTCATCAAGGTTTTATGCGACGCAAAGCACCGACAGAACGCTCAAAAGTGGCATTACTTGCTGCAAGAATCAGTAATTAAATTGCTTCCTTAGTAGCTGAAAAAAAGGAGCAACTTTACCGTCTTACCTTGTTCTGGCTTCGTTGCAGATTGAGCTGCGTTCAGTAGTTTGTCTCCGAGGCTCACGCGGTCCTCATACCATCGACCATCAACACCAAATCTTCTATGTGCTCATCCTAAGTTTTATCTGTTCTCCGTTTATCTGCGCATGCATTTTCACTGCATGTGTATCCTATTGTATTATATTATTATTACGTATATGTGTGTTTGTTCATTTGTATTCTCTTGTATCTTGCTTATAGCTGCTGTGGTCGCTGTTAGGTTGTTTCCTGCTTCTATCTGAACATTGGGCAATCAGTAATTAAATAGCCGAAACAATTTGCTCGTAGTCGGGCTACGCCCAACTTACATGTAGCACAATCCAGACGTGCACAACGTCAGAGTTATTAGAGTTTTCGCCGGGCCCTGGCAATGTAGTAGGATGAATTACCCTTTATTGAACAGTAGACATAAAGTTGTGAGCTGATTTGGAAAAGTGGTCCGGGTACAACCGGCTCTGCATTATATAAGCGTATTCACTGTTTATACAAACGTTGTGTATTTCCCGGTACAGTACAGTACACACACGTGATATTGTGGGTGTGGCTATTGCTTGGGAGAAAGTGATGCAGATATATGTGAAGACGCTCGCAGGCCACGTCATAGCCTTGGAGGTGTCCGGCACAGACACCATCGCTAACGTCAAGCAGAAGGTCAGCGACAAGGAAGGTATACCGCCGGGTCAGCAGAGGTTGGTCTATGAAGACAAGCAACTGGAGGATGACGAGAAGACGTTAGACGATTATGGCATCAAGAGGGAGACCACCCTCTACATCGTGCTGAAAGATGTTGAGCAAGGGCCTCCCGAACAGCGAAATCCAGGTCAGGAGCCCCGTTTGTTAGTTAGTATACACACAAGTTACGTTAGACACACTGGTACCCTGCTTTTTATTTTATTTTTACAGAAAGGACGACAAATAAATGCTGCTGCTGCAAACTTATTTAACAAGTCACCTTAGCGGAGCTTTTTCACTGGTTGATGTATCCCCTGGATTCATAGTTCAAATGAGCTGTACGTATTTTATTTTTAAAACATGTCATTTTGGTCTGAAGTTGTAGTATACATGGTTGCATTGACTTTTACTTATACAAAAGGTTGATTTGGGGGTGGAGTGAGTATAACCAATGTGTAATATATCTCCAGTCAGTATATTTTACAGGTACCTAGTGTTATATTATTAATACCAAAAAAGGGACCTAGTGTGTTTCTACTGCTATGGATAGTAGAATCCACATGTCATTCAATTTATGATACAACAGTGACATGTTCTAATTGTAAATATATTTGTCTTGACAAATCTAAGGTGCTCTCCAAAGTAAGGCCACTATGTAACACAATGATACAAATACACTCACAACCATGCCCCAAGATCACTTTACTCGGGATGTGACCCGTCAACACCTGACCATGCCAGCAATGATGAACCCTACTGATGGAGAGGTTAAAGGTCACTGAACCTAGGAATGATGTCGCGTTTGTGTTGCATGATTAAATAAATACTAATCGCCAATATACGGGCACACTATGAGGTAATCCATTTGGATTTGAACACACAAATAAAATGCATACATCTTTTTCTTTGTTTGGTTCTACGTCCTCCCCATAACACAGTCCTTTCTGTGTTCCAAGAGGTTCACCTGTAGTAGACGCTCCTCTGCACAGTCCATGACCACATGGTCGTAGTGGTCGAGGTACTTGTTGAAGAACATGGGGGACCGGCTTACCATCTGAGGGAGGTCACTCACGCTCGCAATGCAGACGTGGTGTATCTCGTAGTGGTCGAGGCAATAGCCTGGCTTGAAGATCCCACCATGCACCCAGAACACTTCCACGATGATAGGCGACGTGTGCCCCCTCAATTTCAAGAGGTGGACGTTTCCGGGTGAGCTGGGCCACTGGTTAACTGTGGCATAGAGGTACTCCTCTGGGGAGGAAACCTCACGTAAGTTGTTCCACAGTTCGAGCGCCTTCTTGTCTGTGTTCAAGAACTGAATGAACTCCTTTGTAAGTACAGAATAGGTGATTGACTTCCAAATTGTGACGTTTTTCAAAAGGGGGTTACG
Organism: Eunapius fragilis; assembly: GCA_963681505.1. Taxonomy (NCBI): domain Eukaryota; kingdom Metazoa; phylum Porifera; class Demospongiae; order Spongillida; family Spongillidae; genus Eunapius; species Eunapius fragilis. The sequence goes on along the minus strand of OY811986.1, from coordinate 1,605,472 downwards.
GATGTTCAGTCTGAACGTGTGTCGGAGAAAGTCACTCCAACCGAACTTTAGGACGAGGTCACGATCCATACGTTCGGGTACCTGTATCACAGTGAAGCCTTCCAAAGGCTGCAGTATGTCCACGATCTCACGGTTTGTCTTCAATGGCACTTCTGTGCCTGCCAGATTGATCATGTGTTTCCAAGGGATCGAGCTATTAGTGAGGGCCATAAAGCAGTTCATTTGTGACGTCACGTGATCTATGGATCCGTAGTGAATGGAGATAGCGCGTGGGGAAAGAATGACGTTTTCAAAGCAGTCAGCAAGGCGCCTGAAAGCGTGGATGAAGAGCTGTGAAGACTTGGGGTCGACGTGGTAACAATAGGCGTTTTGAGGGCGATAAATGGCCTTGAAATGGCGAAAGTACTGCTTCATTGAAGCAGCGTGCTGTGACACCACCACCGTAAACGCGAGGGGATACCGTTCCTCAATCTCGGACACGTAGAAGTTTCCTATTTCAATTCTCAACAGCCAACACTTTGCGGACGTAAGCCATTTGATGTATGCGTAGTCCGAGATGGCCGGCTTCCAATGACTCAACTCTCTTCTCACGTGTTCCCTCTCTCCTTCGTCACCCTTCCACAGCTTACTGCAGTTCACCTCGATGGTCGGCTTAATGACGGTGATGCGCCCACGGGACCAGGCGGCGTACTCACGCTGGCAGCTACTGTAGTTCCCGCCGTCCGTGTATCGATTCTCAGCAGGAGAAAAGTTCCGTTGGTTAAAGTAGCTGAAGAACGTTAGCAATGCTATAGCAGAAATGCAGATCACTTGCATAAAAATTGGCAGCAAATGTTGTTTAGCCGCCATATTTATCCGATACTATAATTTATTTAGTAATAACAGATAAATATGGCGACTAAATTTATTTTTAATTCTTTGAACGCCAAGTTCGTTTATGCATGCATGCACACAACACAAACGTTACACCATTCATGCATGATTTAGATATTGCTTGCAGGAATGTGTTGATCAGTCACAACTGGATGATGCATGCGTATGCTTGCTGCACTTGTAACAGGACGTAGGAATAGGTCCGGCAAGTCCGGCTTTCGCCGGACCACTTTTCCCCCTGCAATTAATTTTTAAAAATGTGCGTCAGTTTATTTTACTATGTAACAACCAGGTCATTACAAGTGAATCGCTGATCAATTGTATGATCTAAAAAGGCGGAGTTACTAGATAAGTAAATATTATTTTGTGAGTGCCCGTGGCGTCATTTAGAAAGCTGTCGGTTTGCAACGATTGAACCGATTCCTGATTCCTGTTATCTGTAATTGTAATTTGCTTCGACCCGATATGGCAACTTAGCTGTAATGAAATAATTAAATTCGCCGGACAACTCCTATAATGAGTGCTACGTCCCTGTGTAACCATATAAGTACATCTACGAAGTCTTCTCGCACTGCCTAAAGAACCCCATTATTCGGATGACCTCACTTCACTTCACTAATGCACCACTTTATGTACTCTAAGAACAATTAAGAATGTGTATCCCAAATCCTTGTAGTATGTCACTCCTCCATCTTTTGCTAATGGGTTGTTGCAACAAAAGGTACCGCAAGTTACAATTTGGACACACAAAATGTGCTTACACTGGGCCCAAATATGTTAAAATATTTTTATGACTATGAGGTTACTTACAATGGTCAGTATTGCACTTGGATCATCTGCAATGTTAATCAAGGTGATTTTGATCCACACCACATGCATGAATGGTGAGGCAGATTATTGTCATTTATAGTGAGCATGTATGCACTTGGCGTTCAAAAGCATAGTATCTATGATTTAAGCAAGTGGCGGGGAATCACTGTATCTGGGTGAAGTTGGGTGTGTGTTTGGAGTATCTTTGGAGGCCTCGTTTGTAGACAGCCTTGGATTTGGCGTTGTACGCATAATTTGAACGTCTCCTTCACTTATCCTTTAGCCCAACTCTATTCATTTCAAAACATGAATACTGCCGAAGACATTTTATCTATTTCGCCAAAGATGTGATAATAAAAAAAAATCATGTAAAAGCCTCATGGACCTCATGAAATGACAAAGTGCAAACTTGCACAAGGAACAGTAATATGATGCATGACTGTGTTTTTTTTTTGTGTTGCCGTAGCAACAAATCCACATGATTGGCCCTCTATAAATGTGGTGATGAGGTGGCCCTGGGAGCTTGCGCTGTGGGCCGCACATTAACACAATTTGTGTTACAATTTATTCATGCTTGCACTATTTAGGCGTTATTGACTTGTGTTTAAAAAAAAATCATAACTCATACTTTTTCCAATCAGGAGTATGCCACTTGACCAAGTTGAAGCATGGCGATTGAGATGCTACACACACAATAAAGACTAGTTATTACAGACAAGGGTCAAAGTACAAAAGTACTCTTAACCATAATACGCATGTTATAACATGAATGGGCTTTGACCAATTGTAGTCACAAAATTGTGACTAAGTCACTGTACAATACATTTCAATGAAGAAATATAAATACGACAAATTTAACAAACTGTGATTTTAAAACTTCCCTGAAACACTGGATGCATGTGTGTTCTTAGTATGCAAATAAATATACTTGGGTATGCTTAACTTTTGCAATACTTGGCATTCTCTGTACGCAATCTCACATGCATAAAACGCGTAACAACTGCATCATTGTGACTTGAAGTCACAATACTTTTAAAGTACTAAAACGTCAAATCTGCTATCAACTGGGTTACTGTAAAAATACTTCATGCAGTATAATGATAATAGAGATATCTGCTCTCATAATATAGCGTTAGAACTGCTCGGGGATACCTCTTACAGCAGTTTCAAGACGTTTTACCTTCCAATCCCCAAAACGGACATGCGGAACAAAAATTGTAACTTAAGTCACAAAGCTTTGAACAGTAAAGGCGACCATACACTAGGCAACATGCAATACTATGAATTTTAGCAAAATTCTAGTAAGATATCAGTAAACTAATGTTTTAATATAATTTGATTCATTGAGTTGCATGCAACATTGTTGCCTAGTGTATGGTCGCCTTTAAACATGTAGAATTTTCTACGAGTACCTATCACTTTATGCATGTACATGAAATTGAACACCAAGGAATGTACATTCTTACTGTACTAACATACAGGCATGAAACTTATACCGTGTCGTGGATAACATAGAGATGAGACTATAAACATTTGACGGCACATGCATTGATTGAAGTAACGCCCCCTTTTCGGTCTCATGGTGGCCTATTCTATAAAAAATAACGTAGCTCGAAATTCAGACAAAATAAATCAGCGAAGAAATGGCAGGAGAACTAGCTGTTTCAAAAGAACTCGATCGAGAATTTTTTTTTTCAACCTTCTTGTAGGCTTTACTAGCGTGTCAAAAAGACCGAGTCCAGAAATGTTGAAATGTAAATGTATGCCTAGCAACAAAATGGTCGCATCCAAGCAGGAATGTGCGCTAGTCCTTTTGAACACAACAAATGATGGCAACGGCAGTACAATTTTGTAAGTTCCCTCTACCTGCTTCAGCAGTGTTATGATCGTAACTTGTGCCACTCAAACTCCACACGGTACGAGAAAAGACAGATGCATCATTTTGCTTGTTCTAACTCCTGAAGTTGTGTAGTCTAAACGGAGTTCAGCGTATTGTGTGGATAGGATGAGCCGGCACTTATGCAGTTCTCCCTCCCACTTCAAGCAAGTGTATGATTATATGGAACAGTGTCAGCAAATCACCCTTGTGATACTGTATCAAATTTCCAGGACAAGCAAAAGTAAAAGTACCGCTCGCATTGAAATGTATGGCTGATTATAAATTCATTACCTTATTACTGTATGATGGATAGCCCAATTTTGGATGCGTAAGGACCATTTGATAGAAACTCTTTGGAGTTCACGGAAAATTTGAAAACTTGAAAAACTACTCACAGGGGTGATTTTGCTAGACACTGTCCCGTATATTTGAAATCAATAATTGAAGTGGGGAAGGAGGGGAACTGCATACTATTTTAAGGATTCTCGAGCTGGCGCTAACTAATATACGACGTCGTTTCAATGCGCACACGTCCGGCCTAGCAACTCGGTCGATTGTTGTACATTTGGTCAAAGGCAAGCCTAGATTCGAAAGCAATCACATAGGTTGGACGTTGAATACTAGTTAGTTAAGGGCTGTTTAAAATTCCTGATCCCTATCTTTATATATTATTTCTGCTTCAGTACAATATACACATGCATGTACGTTAGTATAACAGCAAGGGTATAATACAGTTTTCCTTTTTTCAAGTAACCCCGTTCACTCATTTTATTCCCTGTGTAAGATAAGCTTTTTTTTTTGACTAAGCCTTAATTGTGTCTGGTGGAATTTCATTTCTAATTATGCTCCCTTTAGGAGGTCAAATACCTACTAAGGCTTCTAGCACAAAGAAGTGCAGGCATGTTATTTCTTGTCAAGGCTGTAAACAAGGCCCATCCCCCCAATGATGTATCTTTAAAAGTTCATCAAGGTAGTACCCAGGCCTTCGCCTCACATGCTAACAATGCACATGCAGTGGAAGTCCATGTATTTCAACCACTTCACTAGCTTTAGTGGAGGGTGTGTCCCCCCCCCCCCCCCCCCCCCCCAAACCATTGAAGTTGTCAACAGCCATGTATATCCGTCCACCTGTTTTGTGCAATACAGGTTAGTTGTATCTTACTTATGAGACATCTAAATCTTAACTTTAAATTGTGCATGCTACAATACCTATCCAGGGAAATCATAGTACTGCACGTGGTACATGAATTGATGTAATAATATTTTACATGCATCTACTCTTCCCCCAGTTGAAACTTATATCAGTCTCTTGAGCCACAGATAGTATCCGTTGGACAGCTGACAAGCATGCACTGGTAAATCCTGCACAGCTGACCATGCAGATGGTTGGTTTACTGTCTGGCCAGTATTGTGTTGTTGCAGTTGGGGACTACTGCATACCCCTGCCCTCCATGCATGATATCATTATCACAGGACTCACACTGTAAGATGTAGTGATGAGCTGGCTTTGATTCACAGTCAGTAAACAAGCATGCACAGGCATTCCTAGTTTTCATGCACATACTGTAACAGGGCCAGGTGAAGGTGACCCCTTTTGAAATCTTTAGACACATCCAGATGTATTGTCTTCTTATATAGGTGCGTTTCATTTTTCAATTTCAGACAACCTTGTTCTTGTGCTTTTACACCATCATTGCCTTTCAATCCTATATGCCACCAACTTTCACATTAGAAAATGTTATTTTTATCACTTGTCATATCTAATATCTATTGCATAATATTATTTAGCTTGCCCAGGCATCTGAGATCAGGAACCACAGCAACAATGATGGCAAATGTGGAGATCTAGGTTGGGTTTGTATCCCTTTGGTCGTTGAGGTGTGTGGCGCATGGCATGGGTCAAGAGGTTGTGAAGAGTTTTGCTCAGTTGGCATCTAGGCTAGCAATCTCCCGCGCCAAGCCATGACACCTATACCTTGTGAGATAAGTGGCATCGGCCATCCTTAGTAGGATTGAGCCCCTATGAATTATACTGTGTTTGTTGCATGTTATATAAAGTATGCATCATCTAGTGTATGCTTAGCATCAATTATGCTCTAAAATGGATACCGTAGGTGCACCATATATGCTATCAAAAGGACAGTTTGCCAGGCAAACTAACCTTTTATTCTATTATAAACATTGTTGTTTTATGACTATGTTCAGTCCATCACCATAGACATAGCATAACACTCGTTTCAGGCCATGTTATATGTTTTATAATAAGTTACTACTGTTTCAATATGCTCAATCTAACCAAGGCTCTATGTAGGTATTAAACACATCCTGATTGCTTGGCCAATTAAGATGCTGGATCCCTGGAACAGTATATGAAGTTATCCTGCCAGAAGCTTCTAGAGTACGAAGTCCAAAAGAGTCGTGGATATAGAACTGGGTTTTCAAGAAGAAAAAGAGAATTACATTGCTAACAATACAGAGGTGAAAATTAAAATTTCTCACATCTTGGGAGCTCATCGGAGAAACAGTTTCAGAATTGACATCATAAAAGCCAAACTGACTGAAAAAAAAAGGATCATATGGTTTAAGCCATGCACACTTAGGAATTGTATTACATACACCTCCAAAAAACTTAAAGTTTTCTCCTTGTTAGACAATTCACCACACATGCTTTTAAAAAAAGGTCAGCTGAGAATAACCATGGTTTTGGGTCCAAGTCCTATGGAGTCAATTATGTAACATTATGGAAACACACAGGTATGCTTCATAGGATGGGTATGCTCCAGGGCAGGTACACTCCACAGGGCGGGTATGCTAGGAGCTGTGCATGTGTTTTAGGGTCATTGGGGTTCCTTCAAACTGTCTTTGAATACGCTTTGTTAGTTTGAGGCCAAGGGTTATATGTTTTTGTAGCTAGTTTTCTGTAGTGATGTTTATTAAATAATAATGGTAAATGTGACAGTTAAAATTAATTTTCCTTTGCGGGATTGTTAGTTCCAATATTTCTCAAAAAAGCACATGTCCACTCTAGGTATTGGAGTTCCCTGATATGTGTTATTATGCATGGTGCCCATGAATGAATGCAACACTTTTATTTATATTTATCAGTTCCATTTAAAAGGCATTTGCATTCATTTGCAGACCCTGTATGTGACATTAGCAACAGAATATCTGCACGCATGATTGAGAAAAAATGAAAAACACAACCCGAGTATGTTATAGTGATAATGCTTTTTTACATTATTTGCTAGATGGTCAAAATAATCATGTATATACCTTGATTCCCATGGAGTTATGACGCCATCATCTGGTCCCCCAATTAGCACAAGTCGCTGCACCTTGAGAAAATTGGACTTGAATGCTATGATAAATTAAACATTATATTGAACATATATTTATCAGTGAGGAGATCCTGTGTACCTGGGTTGGTTGCATTGTTGAGAGCAGGTAAAAATATTCCATACTGGTAATAGAGCTCTTGATGGTAGGGATCTGTAGAGGGATTGATACATGTAATATAGAACTACCAGCCTGGGATGTAGAGAGGGGGAGAGGTAGTAGAGGAGGGATGGAGTAAGATGATGATGTGAAGGAGGGTGTTGGCGTGAAACTCACCATTCCAGTAGCCAGCAACTGAAATATCCTGACCTGCTGAGGTGTAAAACAGTCTAGAGCAAGACGAAATGTGCAAATTAGAAATCAAGTACTGGCATAAATGCCTCACTACATACCAATACTGTAAATAATTACTGACATCATTATACTAATATCATGTATACCTAGCATGCGTTACATCATGTCACTAAGTTTAAATGTCTGCAGGCAACTTTACTATAAAATGGATCATGTTTATAACTGATATCCATTGATACAATTATATGGTGGCATATTGATAGTAAAATGATAATTGTACCCATGCAACTGAGTAGTGTGACATGTAACTGTAGTCAACTTACAGATAGATATGCTCTTTTGTATAGTTTGGAAAAAGATACTTCAGGTACTGTGTATCTAGTGAGGAGTATAGCACATTCAATCATGTTTATATCAACGCTTCACCAGATGATTACCTCCATATTGCCCTGCCTGTGGACTCGACAGAGACACAAATGTATGTACATTGACTGGAAAATTTTCCAGTATTCCTCTGCATATCAGGCCACCTGTAAGCATAGAGACTGGTTAAATGATCATAGTTAGCAGTTGGCACATCATCAGTCAGTAAAGAACAGCAGCTATATTTCAGCAAAACTGCAAATAACATTAAACCTTTCCTTGAGTCTCTCTTTCTAAGAAGGTTCTTTTTTTTTGCATACATAGATCATTTGTATGAGTGTACGATATCAATGATCAGACTGTATAGATGTGGTTCTAGATACATATCATTTAAGATTAGACGCAATCGGTGCAGACTTCAGTTTGCAGCTTTGCCATAACAATGTGGCAGCTCAGATGTACCTTGTGAGTAGCAGATCATGTGCACTCCATCAGGAGCATTGTCAATAAACGACTGTATCATAGCCTGCACGCCTTTAACCTGGTCCCACATAGGGTACACACTCTCCTATATAATGGAAGAGAGAGTGAGAGAGAGGGAAAGTGAGAGAGAGAGAGAGAGAGAGAGAGAGAGAGAGAGAGAGAGAGAGAGAGAGAGAGAGAGAGAGAGAGAGAGAGAGAGAGAGAGAGAGAGAGAGAGAGAGAGAGAGAGAGAGAGAGAGAGAGAGAGAGAGAGAGAGAGAGAGAGAGAGAGAGAGAGAGAGAGAGAGAGAGAGGGAGGGAGAGAGGAGAGAGAGAGAGAGGGAGGGAGAGAGAGAGAGAGAGAGAGAGAGAGGGAGGGAGAGAGAGAGGGAGGGAGAGAGGGAGAGAGAGAGGGAGAGAGAGAGGAGGGAGAGAGAGAGAGAGAGAGAGAGAGAGAGAGAGAGAGAGAGAGAGAGAGAGAGAGAGAAAGAGAGAGAGAGAGAGGGATGAATTGTAAGGAGCTGGCTTTCAGTTTGTTCCATATGCACTAACAGCATAGTTGAAGGCATTGACGTTTAGAACATTCGTCCCCGGATGGGCCGTTTGAATGAACTGCACCAGATCGTTCATGTCCTCCGCGCCGGATAGAATTCCGTGCATCACCACCACTGGACGATACCCCTTGGCTGAGGACACTACGAGAAGTTGCATGCTTATTGTCCCACAATGCCACAACATATCATCGCTATTTTACCGAATAAACAAACGGCAAACGTCAGGATTAACTCAGAGTATAATGCCATGCCTAAGCAAAGAGCCATCAGTGCTGAACCATAAACGGCCAGGTAAGATATTCACTTAATGTCCACGTACGGGGGTGGATTAGCATGCGCAGGAGTATTTATGACCGCACAATAGTAAACATGTAGCTTAATAGAGTTCACACCCAGCTCATCACCTACCTTACATGGCACTGATGTATAAACAAGATACATCCAGTCATATGCATATGGTATATAGACGTGAGGGTTGGAAATAAGGGTATATACAGTACACAATCAACCGTGCATAGTAATATATTCATCTAATCCAGCCAAGGTTCAATACAACAATCAAATACGCTCTGATTTCGGTGCCAGTGGGTGTGCATCACACCGGGGATAGTGTAGAATGCTATCTTTCCTGCCTTGTCCAGTGTCTGGAGCCCAAATGAGTCTGCGACATAGTACTGATGGGAAAAAAAAGGCAAGGTATACTGATATCACGTAAAGCCGCCGTTATATACAAATTGCTGGGACGTGCTATATAATGTAGCAAAACAATATGCAATACAACCATTCACATCAAACAAATACACAACGTTGGATGTACTTAGTTTGGTAATTTTGTTCACCAGGAAAAGAGAATGGACAAAATTAACTGTTTAAAAATATAATGATTTCCAAAGGACTTACATTTTGCGATCTCATGTCAGCAACAGTAGTTTGAGAATTTTCTTCATAGAATCCAAACTGACTAAAAGATATCAACCAGTGACATAAAGGAAGAAATGATCACTTTAAAATCATGCATATAGTACTGGTAGTGATGATGGTTAATTGATTTGGCTGTACAAACAATTCATCATGATCGAACTATCACAGCCAATGCAAATTGAAACCAAGACAATTTATGTCAGGTCTTGTAATTCATTACTAATAAACCCATAAGGCCGAGGTACTTCCGTTCTCCCTCACCTAGATTCCCAAGGAGTAATCACACCATCATCTGGCCCTCCAATCATAACCATTTGCTGGAGTTTGAGGAAATTTGGTTTGTATGCTGAAATTAAATGAACATTATTATACCAGCTACGCTGACATGTAATCCAGCATGTAAAGGCACTGGGAAATACAATATAGGCTACATGGCTTACAGGGATCTGTTCCATTGTTAAGTAGTGGCAAGTAGTTGCAGTGTTCATAGTACAAGTTTTGGTGATAAGGATCTGATAGAGCATTGCATAAGGATTGGTATGGTGTGGATTGATAAAATGTACCATTCCAGTAGTTAGCAATGGAAATTTTCTGTCCTACATCATTATAGAAAGCTCTAATGGTGGGAGAATCAAAAATGGTTTTAATGGCATGCTTTCTCAATGATGATTCTCACAAATATATGTTTTCCTTGGTGAAATTGGGAAAAAGAAAGTTCAGATAATCTGTGTCTGAAGGCAATACACTAAAAAGTAAAACAGCTTGAAAGAAAAGAAGAGTTTAGGACTTACCACCAAACTGCCCAGCTTGAGGACTTGAGAGGGACACAAATGTGTGCACGTTAGTTGGATAACTCTGCAGAATTGCCCTGCATATCAGGCCCCCTAACATATGCCAGAGATAGATCATTTACTACATGGTTTGCATGCAAACTAAATTTTGTGGTCTTGTATGACATTTATGGCTACCTAAATTTGTTCCAAATCTGAGTCATTGCAAATTGGTTATCATTAGCAAGACCATTTTCTATCAGACCTATAATGTATCATCATACTATGGAGCTAAGTAACACATGCATGCACTGGCTTATTAATGTGCTTCATATACATAGAACTTCAGTTTAAAATATTAGTTGTGATTATGAATGACCTAAAGAAAACAATCATTCATTAAGAGCAACAAATCCTGCTCTCCCATCCTCTCTAGCTGGATGGGAGGGTTACTCCTTCCCACATCCTCCCCAGCCTAGCCAATAATTGATTTGCTACAGCACCCCAAAATTCCAGATCCACAATCAGCATTTCTGATACAAAATTAAAAGGCAGTACTGACATCAAAGAAAAGGAAACGAAACTAGTAGAATGGTATGTAAAAATTATGCTCAACATAAATAGTATATGTCATATTTCATCTCATTTCTTACCTACAGATGTAGATTAATTGCATGTGCTTTCATTACTTGAATTAATATGCCGCATATCGTCTCTCACCTTGTGAGCAACAGATCATGTGCACACCCTCCGGAGCCGCGCTGTCAACAAACGACTGTATCTTAGCCTGCACGCCTTTTACCTGGTCCCACATAGAGATTATGCTATCCTGTAAGAAACCAGACGACTAAACATGATATAAATTGCGGGCGGAAATGTGTTTGCTTCACGTTCACTGACGGCATCGTTGTATGCATCCACGTTTAGCACCATCGTACCGGGATGGGCCTTCTGGATAAATTGCACCAGATCGGTCATAGTATCTGAGCTAGACAGTACACCGTGCATCACCACCACTGGACGGTATCCATTTGCGGAGGATGCTGCGAGATCGAACTGTTCAGTGTCCCGCAATGTCACATAGCGTCCCTTACCGAACAACAAAGCGACAAGGATCAAGGACAGGTCTGTGTACAATGCCATGCCAAGTCAAACGAACCGCTGGACTATATATAAATGACCAGCTAGCTAGCTAGGATACAGAGCTCACTCTCTTTTATCGTGTGATTCGGTCCCACCCACACAATGAATAACATACCCAATGGACAGGGGGGCGGATATATAGCAAACTCTAAGGGTTACCGCACACCTGATTATAACAAAAATAACATACCAGTTCCAACTTGATCTAGTTTGATATTTATTATTCCTACATATATACATAATTTCTGGGGCGTGACATATGATAGGCTAAGTTGTCTCAATTGACGGTCACTACGAATGAAAAGGATTGCATTTTTCATTCATGGACACCCTGTATAAATTTAGTGTACTGATTTTCTAGGCATCCATTCACTTCTCTAGTAGGATCCACATGCGTAATTCAATGTGAAGACCACGCGTGATTCACTAAAGCAATGCTTTTGCCTACTATGTGTAACTGTGAACGTGTTGGTTTCGTAAACTCGAATGTGGGTCTAATGGAAACTCCAAGGTGAGGGCGCTATTTCTATACGCATATGCACAACAAATGGAAATAAATAAATGTTTTGCATTAATCAGTGGACACACTGTATGCGTATATATTTACCATTCGCATGTAAAAGCAATTAAGATATTTACAAGACAGTTCCCGTCTCACATAAGGTACAGTACACATGTAATTAAGACTATTATACATAATTTACACATCTAATCCAGCCATGGTTCAATACAACAATCAAATACAGTCTGATTTCGGTGCCAGTTGGTGTGCACCACACCGGGAATAGTGTAGAATGCTATCTTCCCTGCCTTGTCCAGTGTCTGGAGCCCAAACGAGTCCGTGACATAGTACTGATAGAAATTAAGACCATAATTTTGGTAATTTATAGATTGTTCACGCATTAATCACACACTATTAAAAAGGTAGGTAAACTCAGTGCATACATACACATCTGACCAGTTTGCCAGTACTATAAGAGAACAAACCAACCAAAACAATATCACAGTCAACCATGCATTGGGAGTAAAACAATATACGTTTTTTTAAAAATTGACTTACACTTTGTGATTTCATATCAGTAACTGTTTGAGAGTTGTCATCATAGAATCCAAAATGACTAAACGATAATTATGCAAGCAGGTCATGTAATTCGTTGAATTAAAATTAACAGCCTCACTGGGCCTCTGGTTAACATTACCTGGATTCCCAAGGAGTAATCACACCATCATCTGGCCCTCCAATCATAACCATTTGCTGGAGTTTGAGGAAGTTAGATTTGAATGCTGCAATCAAAAGAAAGTAATGCCATGCATGAAATGAATCATAAGTTACTTTGGCTTACAGCATAGGTGTAGGAGCATCCCTAATAGGGGGGCCCAAAGTTATATTATTCATTGAATTTCACCAAATATGGTATCACCTATGACCATGTACGGTGAAAATCAATGAATAATATGACTTTGCCCCCCCCCCCCCCCCAACTAGGGCTGTTCCTATGCCTGTGCTTACAGGGATCCGTTCCATTGTTAAGTAGTGGTAAGTAGTTGCAGTGTTCATAGTACAGGCTTTGATGGTAAGGATCTGTGAAGGGCTGCCAGCAATTGAACAAATGAGTGCATTAGCAGAATTCATACCGTTCCAGTAGTTTCCAACTGAGATTGCCTGACCTGCGGTATTGTAGAGAGCTCTACAGTAGTAAAATTAATATCAAAAGACAAACTTAAAAAGTCATTAATCCTCACTCACAGATATAAGTTATCCTTCGTGAAATTTGGAAAAAGGAAATTCAGATAATCTGTATCTATAGGTGATAATATCAGTCATTCACTACCTGGAAGGAATGATATGATACTTACCACCAAACTGCCCAGCTTGAGGACTTGAGAGTGACACAAATGTGTGGACGTTAGTTGGAAAACTCTCCAGTATTGCCCTGCACGTTAGACCCCCTGTTTCCAGAGGTAGTTATAACGTCAAAGTATACATAACATTTGGAAGTTTGCAAATATTTCGGGTTCAGCATGATCCTAATTGCTCAGACTGACATATATATGCTGTTTCACCAGGGCACATAAGCTTGGTTTCGTTAGTGTGTGGGTTCTATATGTCATTGCATCAGATTTGACATAATTTCAATAAACACTGCAATGTACAGTAAAAAGGTAAATCCATTTATGGTAAGCATCCAAGGCCTATCATGTGCATTTAGACCTCATCAATACATTTCCACTAAATGGCTTGTTTTTTATTTTGTCCTATTGAATTGCTGAATTTTATAAGATTCAATCATTAGCCTTATTTCCAGCTGCATATTGTTTGACACAACAGTTATGAGCTCCATGCCATGACATATCTGCACACCCTCGGATACCAGCATGCCATGACATATCTGCACATCCTCGGACACCACCATCGATCTCGCATATAATAGAAGCCAACTGGCCCGGCCCACATTAATTTGGTGTTATAGTCACTAAATGTTATGCAGTTGCAAACATAAGACTTAATTTGTATCATGCACGTGCATGTGCACAAAACACTACGTAGTCGTAGGCATGCCCCAATGTATATACGCACGCGCACAGGTCACACCTTGTGAGTAACATATCATATGTACTCCATCCGGCGCGCTGTCCACAAATGACTGTATCTTAGCCTGCACGCCCTTCATTTGGTCCCACATGTTAACGATACTGTCCTGCAAACGGATAGGTATGTGTCGTCACGCGTTCCGTAAAATAGGCTTACGAGGTCGTTGTATGCGTCCACATTCAAAACTTGGGTTCCAGGGTGAGCGGTCTGGATGTACTGTACAAATCCGTCCATGGAATCCGGGCTGGCAAAGATGCCATGAAGTACAACGACCGGCCGATACGCGTACACGACGCCTGCAACATACGACCGCCAACGGTCCAATACAAAGCGTTGTAAAACGGTACTGACCAATACATCCGCGAAATATTGGTACCTGGATGATACAGTAAGGCTATGAACAGCCCGCTCAAGACTGCCTGGCGCACCATTTCCCAAACTGTTGTGTATGACCTTTATATGGTTACACGTGATGCCAATAATTAATCAGTGACGCCCACGCGTCAGCAAAATATGTGCTCTATTAGATGTATAAATTATTCGTTATTTGATGAGTAGATACATCTTTCTTATTCTCCAATGACTACGTGGTATCACCATTCCCAAAGTCTAGCTGGACCCGCCCTTGCACTGGTAAACTTATGCCGGAAACAGATATGAATCATTATGTCATTACGTTAGCACACATACCTTGTATTTGGCCAAGCAGCCAATTTCCCACCCTGGTCCCCTCACACCTTGTATTGGTATTATGCAATATGCAGAATTGTATGCCTTGGAAGTTGGAAAATACTGCCCCCCCCCCGGCCGCCATAAAACAATATAAGACCATCAGTAATCAGTATTGGCTGGTCCAAATATAACTATGTATGCATGCTACCACTCCTTTATTCAAATTAAAGCAGGGTTGCCATATGGAAGCTGAGGGGGTGGGTCTAATAACAAGTGAGGGTGGTACCGGGGGAGCGTGGCCCATCTTGTGATAGCAAGGCCGGTGCTCCCAGTTTGGTCTGCATATCCAGAAATGAGCGGTCAAAGGGAATTGACTATTTGTTGTGGTTTGTACATTCACGTCATGTATAATTCAATTTGAGTAAAATGCAAGATGACCGCCGATGTATGGTCCATTTCTGGATATGGGAGCTTCGTCTCAGCCGCTTTTAAAATTCCTGCATTTCTTTATCGTCCATGAAAATGAACGAACTTTTGACAGTGATATAAAGATGTTTTGATGCAATGAACACACACTTCCCAAACTACACACAGAACTTGAAATAACCACCATCTTGATTATATTTGCTAAGCCATGAGTGCTGAAAATCTCTCTTATGTTCATTTATACTATGGCACGAAAATTTATAGCTTGCAGTTGCTATAATGTAACTTTGAGCAATGAAGACAAATAAGTTAGGTTTCCTTCTCAGTGACTTTTCGTTTGCTTTCACATCTGGTTTCAATCAGCGTTTGTGTTGAATCTGCGATGTCATTGCATGAAATAACAGTGCTCTTTTCTGGAAACGAAAGTAAGGATGTTTGTTCAGCTTCCTGCTTCTCGTAGTCTGCGACATGTCGCAGACTGCAGCGTCTAATCCGATTGCCTGCATATGATGCCACAACTGCGCGCAGGCAGTGGTGCATGCGCTCACCGTGTCTGTGTTGTGCAGGATTAGGATATATCATAGTCTGTGTGCACAGTGTTGGTTTCAGCCATGGTCTGTGGAGATGTTTTGTTTGAACAGCTAGCCACGTCTGTAAGAATCGCGCAGCCACTCAGTACTATAGCATTAGATCTATGATGTCGCAAAAGTAAATGTTATTGTGTACGATTAATTTAAAAAAGGAAACTTGCGGCAGGGTGTACTTACCGAATCCCACCAAAAACTTGCATCGAATCCATCCTGTTTTTCTTTACTTTGGTACGCTACCTCGTGTGGTACACGTGTCATATGCGTATTTAGTTACTCTTCACCCCCCCCCCCCCCCCCAACCCCACCGGATCCATCACTGACTGCAGTGGCACATCTAATCCAGCCATGGTTCAATACAACAGTCAAATACGCTCTGGTTTTGGTGCCAGTTGGTGTGCACCACACCGGGGATAGTGTAGAATGCTATCTTCCCTGCCTTGTCCAGTGTCTGGAGCCCGAACGAGTCTGCGACATAGTACTAGAAATATAGAACATGATTGTAAACCTAACACTTAGCGATATAAATAATGTTTGTGCATGTTTGTAAATGTTACAAATGATTTATTTTAGGCCCATTCATAACATTCGCATTGTTTGTCAGTTCAACATTTCAAAAAAAAAATCTACTGTGTTCATAGCAGTATATTTGTTCATACAATGTAGGAGAGACCAGGCTAAAAGTTATTCAATTATTATAGTGCCCTTATTCAGCATAACGTTAATGTGTCCCAGCTAGCTTTTTGAAATATCGTAACAAAGTTAGGTAATTAACCACACATCTTCGCGGCGCTGATGATCTCCAGATTGCATCTGGCGAGGTCTATATATATAGTTAAAGCCCACAAACATCATGACGTCTTTCTATACTGAGCTTTGGATGACAGTTGTAAGGCACATTCAATCACATCAACATTCTATGTGCCAAACCATCTTTGCCAACAATCCCCAATAAGTCCCATGATGCATGTCTATATTTATAATTTCCAATGTTAAGAAGATGGACATTGTGTAGTGGGAATCGTGGTAGATGCTTTGGTTCATATATTGCACGTACGTGCATACTACCACCAACCATTACCAAGGTATAATTAAATGATGTGATGACCAATACGTATGACTTGTAGCCTCGGTCTCCCCTATGGTTACGCATTCTGAAGCAGAAACACCAAGGTACCTTGGACACTTGTTCATTAATCCAAATTAGCGTACTGCAATGAACATTTACCTCTTGTGAGGCCATACCAACAACTGTTTGAGAATTGTCTCCATAGAATCCAAAATGGCTATGTATAGAGAAGTGACACCATTCAAATTAAAATAATATCAAAATATGTCTGTCTCAGTTGTTAATGACTACGTATTAATATAACAGTAACTAGCAAACTGCATTTTGAACGCATCACGTTTATATCGCACTACCTCACCTTGATTCCCAAGGAGTAATCACACCATCATCTGGCCCTCCAATCATAACCATTTGCTGGAGTTTGAGGAAATTTGGTTTGTATGCTGAAAATGGAAGGAATTGCATTAATTTGGCAGTATTGCATCTAGAGTATGGATGTCCTGTATATAAGTGGCTTACATGGGTTAGAACCATTGTTTAGCAGAGGTAAGTAATTGCAGTACTGATTGTACAAGCCTTGATGGTAAGGATCTGTGCATTCAAATTAAACACATACTGAAGGGAATTGTGCAATACTTGTGAATTAAAGGATGTACCATTCCAGTAGTTTCCAACTGAGATGGCCTGTCCTACATGATCATTGTAAAGAGCACTAAATAAAATGGATAATATTTATTTCATGAAGAATTGAGATGATAACCAATCTCACAGATACAGGTGTTCTTTGGTAAAGTTTGGGAAGAGGAAGTTAAGATAATCTGTGTCTGCTTGCATTAAGGTAATAGTATCAACATACTGAATTTGCCACTAATAAAAAATGTTTACCACCAAACTGCCCAGCTTGAGGACTTGAGAGTGACACAAATGTGTGGACATTAGTAGGAAAACTTTCCAGTATTGCTCTGCATGTCAGACCTCCTGAAGACAGACAGTAATCATACCACAGTGTTACGCTTTGAACAAAGTGTAAATGAGCACATTAAATTCTTAAATTTTATTAAAATGAACATGTACATTATTAATACAAGTCATATTATACAGATCTAAGCTACACATAAAAAACAAACCACTAGGACTGAGAAGGCGAGGAGACTAACAGCCAGTTGCCAATGAATGGGACAACAAAGCTCTGGCATTCGCTCTGACTAGGACCAGGTTTAACCTGCCATTGAGAGTAGAAGTGGCCTTGGACTTGCAACAATTAGAT
Organism: Eunapius fragilis; assembly: GCA_963681505.1. Classification (NCBI taxonomy): domain Eukaryota; kingdom Metazoa; phylum Porifera; class Demospongiae; order Spongillida; family Spongillidae; genus Eunapius; species Eunapius fragilis. The sequence goes on along the minus strand of OY811986.1, from coordinate 1,587,453 downwards.
CTAATTGCAAGACGCACAGCAAGTCGAGAAAAGTTGGTCTGTGCTTCAGGCCCCCAACAACCATAGACCTCGACTGCCAAAGGCACACACACACACCCAAGCTCCGAGCACTTGCATCATTGCTGGAATGTTTATTATTATTATTATTTGTCAAAGTTAGATCTTTATTAAAAATGCATTACACTCGCCATATATGCAGTTATTTATTATATTATTATTATTGAACATGAACAGTACACCACTCACAAGAACAAAGAACTAACTACACTACCTACACTACACTACACACAAATGTCCTAAAGAACTACTACCCTGCCCATGATGGCCCTGGATATTGATCTAACTAGAACCATGTTCATTCTGCTGTAGATATCAAACAGGGCAACGGATTTGGAGCGACCTTGGTGGATGGACAGTAAAGATGCCAGGCATGAGAACACATTTTGGGCCTCCTTCCCCCAATGCCCAAAGGTCTCTATGGCCAGTGGGATGCACACTCACCCCAGCTCCTGACACCTGGCATCATTGGTGGAATGTTTTCTACATTCTGCGGCATGGGCTGCTGCCCCTGAGGAAGTACTGGCATTTCTTAAGGTGGCAGGAGTGAGGGGTAAAGTGACCGTTATATCAAAGGCAGCCGGCTTGCCTCTATCCCAACCCTGAACCACACATCAGCTGGACGTGTGATGATATGATCTCCAGATAGGCCATAACCCACTTCAACCCTTACAGGCAGGTGAGCTCGGTGGCAGAGTTTGGCAAAGGTGTCCCTAAGGTGGTTGTGACGGGTGACCACATCTCCACCATGCCGGCACGAGGTTGTATGGTGGCCAAGAGGGTCAAGTATGGCTCCCGGGCAGAAGGGGCAAGAAGAAGCAGTTGATGTGTCGAGGCCTAGCCACCATCTGATAGCCACTTGGCACTCTTCTAAATCTAGGTGCATGTTCAAGCCTACAGAGGGAATGGCAGAGACCCAAGAACTTGCATGTGGGATAGATACTGACAACATGCGAGCTTTGTTGGCTGGTGAAGCAGAAGAAACTAGAGCTTGGAACATGTGGGTGTCAAGTTTTAAAGTTGAGGGGGAGTGTTAAGCACTGCCTCCACAGTAAGAGAATCCTGTGGAGAAACCTGGGTGTTAAAATGCGAAACAGCTTGCTGTAGATGAATGTTGTCTGGGCTTCCTAAGTCTGAGGTTGCTAGTGAAGAGATAAAGGCAGCACATGTGTGAAGAGAGAGGGAGCGAAGGCCTAGCCCACCTAGCTTAGGGCAAAGTTGAGTTGAGCTTGATGCCACTGAGTGTCAGGCACATCTACTGCTAGGCAAGAAGCAAAGCAATGTCTCACCTCTTCATCAAGCAGCTTTAGGGAGTCAGAGCAGAGGCTTGTGGGTGTGCTTCTAGCTAGATGCACAAACTTGCAATAACCACCACACATGCGGAGAAGTGAAATGGCAACGTGGAGGTCAACAGCAGAGACATCAGTTAAAGCTCTCAGCAAAGCCCTAAAAAGGCTGCATTTCTCGGCAAAGAATCGGGAACAGTATATGAAGTCCCCAATTAGTGACCCCAGGATCTCCAAATTAGGAAGGATGGAGGACTTTACTGTATCTGGAAAATGGGAGTTGCCATTCTTGCTGAACATTTCACATTTGGGGAGATTGATGTGAAGCCCTAAATGTGGCCCCAGCTCTTCAATCAAATGCAATATTATTATTATATGATTATTATTATTTGAATAAGGTGCATGCTCATGATTACATACAGGAGTAAACAATGTATATCAGGCTACATCGTTATTCTTATGACTAATACACTATATACATATAGAGAGTTACTAAACCAAATTGCATGCTCTACTTAGAAGAGCTCTGGCATTGCACCTCACCAGGGTTATGTTTAGCCTCCCATTGATGTCTACCAAGAGCTTTGACTTCTGGTGTCCTATACCAAAGGACAGGCATGAGGCCAAATGGGAAAAAAGCCTGCCTGGCTTCAAGACCCCAGTTCCCGTAGCTCTCCACAGCAAGAGGGATACATTTCCATCCAAGGGTATCACACTTGGGGTCACTCGCCTGGTGCTTCCTCTGCTCTGCCAGTAGTGCAGCTGTTCCTGCCATAACGCTTGATTCATGAAGTGACACAGGTGTAAGAGGAGACGTCACTGTTACATCAAAAGCGGCAGAGCTTCCACCTATCCAATTGTTCACTAGGGCATCCGCAGGATGAGACCTAGAAAGGTCAGGGGTAAGTGCACTACCTGCCTCAATCCTCACTCCAAGGTTTGCCTTGTGGCAAATATTTACAAAGACATCTCGCAGCTGGTTATGTCGGAGAACCACATCACCACCTCGTCTGCATGACAATGCATGATGCCCCAGGGGGTCCAAAGCTATTTCAGGACATAGCAGACAGCAGGAGGCTGTTGTTGTTTCTAAACCCAGCCACCATGAAATAGCTGTGCGGAATTCTCTAGGGTCAAAATGCAGGCCAGGCTCACCCGAAGGAAGGACTGAAACCCATGAAGTGGCCAAGGAAGCAGAGGTAGAGAGGAGGCGAGCTTTGTTTGCTGGAGAAGCTGAGTCGTACAAACTACTGTATCCAACTTATGGGAGAGAGATCTCTGCGAGGGAGGAGACTGAATGGCAGACTAAGCTATTGAAGGTATTAACCGCATGAATCAGATGATGGTTATCTGCAGTGGCAAAACCAGATTAACAAAAGGATGCAATGAAGGCAGCACTCGAGTGGTGAGAGAGTGAGCGAAGGCTGAAACCTCCAAACCTTAGGCTCAGTTGAGATTGGCACCAGATGGCCTCAGTGAGATCTAAAGATAAGCACTTTGAGAAGCAACTCCTTAAATCCAAGTCAAGTATCTTCAGAGAATCAGCAGCCACGCTAGGGGGTTGATCTGGCTAAATGCACCATAATACAAAACCACTGCAAAGCCATAGCAAATTAAAGGTCACCTGTGGGTCAATATCTGAAACATCTTCTAACTTAGATAGCAACTTTGTGAATTCAGCACGCTTCGCAGCAAAGAACCCAGTGCAGAAAAGATAGTCCCCAATAGGAGTACCAAGAATGTCTAGGTGTGGTACATGTGACGCTTTCATAACAGGAGGGAACATGGAAATATCGCTACGGCTAAATAATTCACATTTGGATAAAATGATGAAAATACCCAGTGATGGACCAAGGTCTTCAATTATGGAGAGCGCCCGCAGAACAGCTTATCTGGGGCCAGCCAACACCCCATCATCCAAGTACCATGCCTGAAGGATGAGACGAAGGCAGTCATCATCTGCATCAATGGCGGCGATGACCTTGTGTAGAACCAAAGCGAAAAACAAAGGGCCTAATGGATCTCCCTGCTGCACACCTGCCTCAGAAGTGAGATGTCCTAGGGGGTGCCACAAATAAGGGTGTGAACCATAACACCAACTTGCCCATGTAAGGAGTTCTGGGAAAAAGGTGGAGCATTCAGATAGAAGAGCCTGCCTGGAAATAAGGTTGAAAGCGTTTCTCATATCTGCTTTCAGGATGACAAAATCTTCATCACCCCAGTGTTCTTCAATGCACTTTCGAAGGCCGTGTACCACTTTTTCTGTGCCATGTGAACAGGCTACACCAAACTGATGGGGCTCAAAAAAACTGGACACTATCTTTCACTAAAGAGCGCAAGCACTTTCTTGTTACCCTTCTGAGAGTTTCCCCAACGGCAATAGGCCGTGGAGAGCCATCTTTAAACTTGTTCAAAGCAGTGAGGCTTCCACCCACTAGAAATCTGGCAACTGACAATGGAGCTTTGCCTGCTGCAAGGAGGTTGACAATATCCCTCAGGGATGAGCCAATGGAAATTGGAAGAGGGATTTGTGCAGCATCAATTAGATGTTCTACCCTGAGGCCTGAGGGGCCGGCAGCAGTGCCCTTTGGGAAGAAGAAAAGGATGGGTAGGATGTTGAAATTAGGACCTAAAGAGAGTGGAGTGCATGGAACATCTGGAGGAGTGGGTAGAGGTTATTATTATTTTTTTTTTTCTAAGATACAGTTATAGGACATACAAAACACACAAAAACATGACCAAAACTAAATAACACTTCAGAAATAATCTTGAGGGCAATATCTGGACATTATAGCCCTCACATTAGCCCTTACTAGGTTCAGATTGAGCCAGTCATACAGCTCTGATAGAACGGCAGATTTGGGCCTTGATGATGTTATGGCTAGGCCCAATCATATATTGGCTGAAACATGTAGGCAAGCCCATTTTAGTGTTCAAGTGGAAGCTGGTTGCAACCTCACTTCTGATCACAGCCATTCTCGTCCTGCGGATGTTCTCATCTCCAACTGGGTTCTGGGCAAAACTGCAGCCTGTGACTTATCAGTTACGTCACCGCTAAACTCCAAAATTCTTTCTGAAGTGGGAGTAACTGCTGGAGCAGCTGCACATGCTATTGAGCTCCGAAAACTTGAGGCCAATGATGCTAAGTGTAACGATCTTGGGTGGATCTGCATCCCTCTGGTAGTGTAATCTTACGGAGCATGAGGGAAGGAGGCTTTGGAGACGTTTTCCATGTTAGCATCTCGCCTAGCCACTTCTTCATCCAGGCCCAAGTCTAGGGTTTTATCTGAGCTATATGGCCGGCTCAATCTCCATTTAGTTAGGGCAAATGTGAGGGCTATTTTGTCCAGACTTTCGTGCCCTCATCAGGTATATATCTGAATTTGTATGTTATTTTGTGACTTGTGTTTAGTTATTGCTGCATTTGTGTAATAGTTAATACTGTATTGTTCAATTAAAATAATAATGTATTAATAAAATAAAAATATAAAAATAAATAACACATACGCATGGGTACAATCTTAAACATAGCCTATAGTTAATTCAAAACACATCTGGTGAGGATGGCAGTGGCATTGGCCCTCACTAGATGGAGGTTGAGCCTGCCATAGATGACTCTAAGTACAGCCGACTTGGACCTGCATGTAAGAGTGGCAAACCAAGAAGCCAGCTGTGAGAAGGCTTCAACAGCTTCATTTCCCCATGCACCATAAGACTCTGCTACCAGGGGAACACACAACCAGCCGAGTTCTTTGCATTTTGCATCATTGGCCCTGTGTTTTCTGCCTCCATTATTATTACATAGATATTATTATTATTTGGAGAACTATGGGGCCTGGGGACCAGAGGCATTAAAGGCCTTCTCGCAGGTGGCTTCGCGGTTAGCCATTCGTGGTAACACCCCCAAGTCCAAGGTGGTAGCTGATCTATATGGCCGCCTCAGCCTGTTATTGATTAGAGTTAATGCTCGATCAATCTTGGTCCGCTCTTATCCCCAATCAACCCAACAGGACAGTTATCTGTGCATGTAGTTGTCTGTGTGTGTTTTGTGTGTTTCAAATTGAACCTTACTATGATGTATAATAATAATAATAATAATGTTGTCCAGAGTCATCACTCTGGATGGTTATTAAAGCTGAACAATACATGTGGACTTAGTGTGCTATAATGTCATGTGTATATTCCCTATGTAATTGTTCTATATAATAATAATAATAATTAACGTCACATCTCCGCTTAACCCAAGTACTTTTACTGAAGCGAGTGCGATGGCAGGGTCAGCAGCCTTGGCAGCTGAACAGCAAAAGCATCATGCCAACGATGCAAAATGCTCTGAACTTGGGTGGAAGTGTGTCCCACTAGCCGTGGGTGCTGGGGTATAGAAGCTAGGCAGCATTTGGCGCGGTTGGCTTCTTATCTGGCCGCACTTTACAATCAATCTAAGTCCCAGGCCACCTCTAGTTTGTATGGGAGACTCAACTTGGCCCTGGTGAGGCAAATGTTCGAGCACTGCTGTCCCGTTCGATGTCCTTCCAAGACACCTGCTAGATACTGCATCTCAACAATCGTTGCTTGAATCCCCACCATCTCAGGAAGTTCAGCATTCCTTCGGTTTACTGATACCGTCACAGCAGTTATCCTCACCTCCAGCCTCCTCATCCCTCTGTCTCACTAGGAAGCAGTGCCCTGTTCCGGAGTGTACAGAGCGCATTGCCCCCAACAATGGAGTGATCTCATATGTCCTTACATGCCCATGGAGTTTTTCGTGGTGCTGTACCGCTTTCTTGGCTGGCAACACAAGATGTGTTTATTTGTCCACATTGTTCTCATTTGGTTGCTAATTCAAGGGCAGCCTCCCACTCACAACATTGCACCACTAATCTGACTTCGTCTTCTGCATTGCTCACACACGTTTCTCCTTCTACAACAGCTGTGCCTGTGCCTGCTGCACTTTCTGAGCCAACCACACCTAACGTGTCCTCCCTGGAAGAGGTATGTGAACTTAAATGCCCTACTCTGTGCTTTGTCCCTAAGAAGGCTAGGCCTGCATTTGCTAAAGTTCTGTTAACAGTCTTAAGATCAATTCTGTCAGAAAACATTGCTGAAGCCTGGCTCAGGCTTTTTATGCTGCCAAAATGTGTACTTCCCCCTCTAAAACGCAAGGGTCGACATTCCAGACCTACTCCCAATGAATCTCTTTGTGAACAGTGGTCCAGAAACGAGCTGGAATCACTATGGAGGCAGGCTAAGGAAAACTCAAGGTCAACTCCCACCAGACAGGATGCAGACTTCAAACAGTCAGCAGTCACCTGGCTAGGTTGGGTAGGTATGGCAAAGCAAGTCGGATACTCCTTTCAGATGGTATTGCCCCCCACACAACATGGGAGCTGCTCAAAGCTAAACACCCAAGTTTCACACCTCCTTCAGCTCCTGCTCCAGAGCCAACTTCCCCTGCCCCATCTCTGGGCCCTGAGTTCAACATTGCAGCCAACCTGCAATCTTTTCCCAGAGGAACATCAGCAGGTCCCTCAGGCCCCAGGGTTCAGTACCTCCTTGATGTAGTAGGTATCCCCTTACCTTCTCCACTTTGTGTCTCCCTGAAGAGTGTTGTAAACCTCCTGGCATCAGGCAAGGTCCCATCTGAAGTGTCTAGATATCTTGCTGGTGGCAACTTGACAGCACTGAAAAAAATTAAACCCAACAGCCTCCTTCCCTCAATTCCCATAGGTCTTGACTGCCAGAGGGATGCAAAATATATGTCAATGACGTAACCAATTACAAGTCTGAGCTAAAATTGCATCAGCTAGGAGTTTTTAAAGGTCAAATGTCAAATAGTAGCTTGCTTATTTTCTTAGTAATATGGACATGTGAGGAAAGAAAGGAAACGCAAAAGGTAGGTGTCCAATTCCATGGTCTGGGAACGAGTTATCTACATTTTCTGATGGCTACAGGAAATGTTTATTGACCATTAGACATAGGGAATGAGCAACCTAATGATATAGGCTGCTAGCAACCACGTACGAAAATAAGAGTGACTACGTATATAGCGTGCCTCAACCATAAGACCTGCAAATGTAGAACAACGTGTATCATCATCGCCCATTTGTTTAGTATGAGCTGCATGCCCCCCCCCCCCCCCCCCCCCCCCCCCCCCCCCCCCCCAGCTAAGTTTCTTTACCTCAGGCCTGATTGTCTCCATAGTAGTAACTAGGGGAATAATGTTACAAATCCAATCAAAAAAATGTCGCGGTCGAGTGTCTTGGCACATTCGTACTACTCAATCAGCACAAATACATACAAACAGATTTGCGACATTCCACAAGATTCGTGATCTCATTGCAGCACCAGCGTAATAACAATGAAATCAGGTAAACGCCCGGTGACTTTGGACGTCTCCCACGGCATGCACCGCATGCGTAAGCACACCATACACATCCCGGTTCACCTTGAGAATAGCATATCATATGCACACCCTCCGGAGCCGCGCTGTCCACAAAAGACTGTATCTTAGTTTGCACGCCCTTCATCTGGTCCCACATGTTAACGACACTGCCCTGCAAGGAAATGTGCGCACGCTCTCTCTGATCTCTAGCTCTCGGTATCATTCGGCTATGTCCGCCGTACGTCTTACGAGGTCGTTGTATGCGTCCACGTTCAAAACTTGGGTTCCCGGGTGAGCGGCTTGGATGTACTGTACAAATCCGGCCATGGAATCCGGACTGGCAAAGATGCCATGAAGTACAACTACCGGCCGATACGTGTACACGACCCCTACATAATATACGTACAACTGAGATTGCAACTGAAATGTACTTTTTAAAAATTTATTTATTTATTTACATCATCGCATACCTGCCTGGTTCAAAATGGCAAAAAAAAACCATTGCAAGACCACCTCAGTCATAGCTCCCATTTCGTTAGGGACAATCCAGGATCTCCGGTAAAAAAAGCCGGAATTGATCATGAGTTCCCTGCAGGGCTGCAGGCTTTATTGGTTACGGTCTAATAATCTATAATAATAATAATCCGGGTTTAAATTATTAAATAAATAAACGCCGACAAACATCGGACAGAGTAGCTTTTGTAGAGAAAAATTCAGGCAGAACAAATAGGGAGAATAACAGGTTGTATGACTTCAACCTTTTATGATTCTATATGCTTTCGACAGCATTGTGCATGCATACATGTTGTTTGCGGATGGACAAAGCCCTGATAGTTAAACCTTCAGAATTAGTATGATTACTCTAAAGGCGACCATACACTAGGCAGCGTGCAACTCGATGAATGCTATTATATTTTCAGTAACACTAGTTTACTAGAAATTTACAAAAATTCATTGTGTTGTGCGCAACATGTTGCCTAGTGTATGGTCGCCTTAAGATGCTAAAACAAGTTTTTTAAATACCCATATTTCTTCAAGTTACTCCGCATATGAGATCTTTGGTACTTTCACACACCCTCTACCTACGCTCATGAGCTACACAATATTACTCATTAAAGCGCACATCGTGATCGTCCCGGCGTAGCAAAGACGGAGCCTAAAGTCAACGCGGAGTAGTACCAGCAGCACACATGCATCAGACAAGCAATATTTTTACGAGGTGTGTAAAATAGGTGCCTTGTGGTTAAATGGAGCAGCTCCATATAAACAAAGTTCAGGAGAAATACAGAGGGCGTGGCCGCAAAGAAAATAAATCGAGGAGTTCGTATTAAAATGCACAGAGTTTACAACAGATGTGCACTATGTTCTGGCATTGATGCTCACAATGCGTGGCATTCTAAACACAGCGGTAACAAAACTACACAATTAGCACAATTTGTATTGAGTGGGAGACACACAGGAATGTTCGCAAGGTTTGTGAGATTACCACAACCAGAACAAAGTAATTATCCATGTTTTTAAAAACAAACTCAAGTCATGTTGTGGGGGTGGTGTACAGGGCGCCCATTCTGGTGCATGTGTTTTGGTTCTTCAAAGTCTGACGATGTATCTAGCCTCTATTGTTTTGGTTGTAAACAGTACCTATCATCTTCCATGCTCATTCTGAAATCAAAAAATTGTTTGGTCTATATAACAAATAACGTAGACTCACAGTCATTGAGAGGAGATATTTTGTACTATTGTGATTAGTAGCATCTTGCTAACATACTTCAGAAAAATTTCTGTGTCCATCCATGTATAGTTCCCAGATTTGTGTGTAGCAGCCACAATTGTGTTTTTTGACTGAAAGATTAATTTATTGCTGTGCTTACATACTGTTCTACTTAATTGTCTCCTGCAGGCTTTTGAAACACCCCCTTTGAGGTTTTTAGTTGCATAAAGGTACAGAGAATACTAACTGATTCCATATTGCAAAATGATGCCATACATTTTACAGTCTCCGGTATGGTTAATTGACACTGTTTTCTGCAGAATCAGCTTTAAGCTCCTCAATAACGCGGTCAAGTAGAGCTAGGGAGGGGGAAATGATCAAAGCCATTATTCCATTAATTGTATGCAATAAGACAAAACCCCGTTTTGAAATGGATGGGTGCACATTTTTACAGAACAGAAGATATACAAAATATGTGCTATTTTTCCCTGTATCCTATATAGGTTTGAGTGCTCTACTCCGAGTCTTTGGCAGTAAACTGTGCGCGATTGGTAGAAATTACCCATAGAAGCCATGTACAACTGATAATTTTATTATGCGTATTACGGAATTCAAATAATTCATGCCGCAATTGCTGGCCATGTGTAGCAACAAGATAAAACATTACTTGTTGTATTTTAATGCAAATGATGTTCATTGCATAAGTTTTAAGGTTAAGGTTGTGATAGAAACCAGAAGTTCTTACTTATTCCATGCAACTTCGCTGTGACTTTCTCAAATGTGGTTATGCATCATAGTTCTTCAAACTCCATGATATCCATTTTGATCTCAAAGGCAGCAGTGTGTATGTAAGCTTTCTACATAAAGAGCATTGAGCTTCAAATAAATGTTTGAATAATTATGGCAGTACAGCAGGGAGTGAATGCTTGAACTCTGCTCAGGATGGATTCATTATGCCATGCCAATGTATGTCGTATCCTATGACGTGATTTATAGAAAGCCTAAACATTTCAGCTGTTTATTCAGCATAGGGCCGATTTAAAATGTGCATGGCATCGAACCATTCCAGGGCTATCCCATATAGCCCATATTGATGAAATACATAAAGCCCCGTTAACAGTATATGATTGAAGGTCTTGAGATTATATTAATAGCTGGGGTGCAACCACATGAACCGTTGCCCTGTGGCTCAAAAAGAGAAGGTTGTGTGTTCCAACAGACATGTCACCATCCCTGTTACCTTGTGGATAGGTGGGGGACTACTGTTAAAATGGATGAAGCCATAAGTATATAGTGGCACCTTTTCCCTTTCTCCTTGTAAATCATGTTCGCGGGCCACTATGCAGATGAAGACTGTTTGAATATTTACATACATCTTGATTCCATTTACAAACCTTCCCTCAATTCTTTGGTTGGAGTGTTCATGAGACCGTCTAAAAATCAACGCACCATCTATCAGTCCTAATGTCCCCTCTACGCCAGCCAAAATCACTGTCATCCGCTTTTGGAAGAAGTCAGGAGCGCTTGAAATCCAAAAAAATGAAGTTGTGATGCAATATTGTTAATGCTCAAGCGGTGTTACAAAAAAGACAGATGTATTGGAATTTAAATTTAAAAAGAAAAAAAAAACATGTAGTCCACGAGTATACGGCCAATCATTTTATATTCATGCATAATCCTATAAAATTTTGAAATATAGTAGTCTCGTACCCAGACCACGTAGCGGTGATGTAATCCACCCGCAGCTGTAGGAACCAGGGTCTGGGTACGAGATTGGGTATATAGTACATGCTATTTCCCATGACGCCGCAGTTTCTTGCTCACAAGTGGCTGATAACATAGACCGCATGCGCGTCTCATTCCTAAGGTGTAATAGCATGGAAAGTTTGGTCCATACTTGGGTATATCAGAATTCCAGAAAACTAATGATGCCGTACAACCAGTCGCATGGGACTTTGCGATCAGTAATACAACCAATTTATGCAATGAAGTATAGTGCTTTTAAGGGATCGGTAAGGACGCTGAATTTGTCCTCCCTCCTAATAATTCTGTTGAGATCTTTGTGCTTGGCTAAGATAGCAGTCGGTAATTGCGTCTTTCCAGTGACTCCGGTATGCAATGTGACGTATTCGGTCCCTCCGAGTATAGCTGCGACGGCCGCTATCCTCGAGAGCGAAATAACCTCGGCGTATAACTCCGACAAAGATAACGGGATCAGCGAGACGTGTGCGCGATCGCTGAGAGAAGTTCGGTGTGCCAAGAGTTTCCCCCGGTGCTCTAATGACTCCACCAATGTGACCGTCACGTCGCTCGACTGCGCGCAGAGACTACAGTGCGCCACAATAAATTACAGAAACGCTCTAAAAACAGTTCATTTCTGTGATCTGGCGGAGAAAACATTCTCTTTTCCTGGTAGCTGCAAGCCGATGACACAGTATGGCTACGTGTTCAGTTCTTGTCCGGTGAACGTTAGTAGGAATGTTTCGGAATGGATGTTTGCACTCTTGCAGTACCAAGACATATTTCTTACTTCAACGATCAACCAATTTCTATCCCAGAACTCCCCCGATTGTGCAGAGAGCTACGCATACTATACGTGCGCCAAGATAGGCCAGTGCGACGGGTGTGCGGCGAACACAATCGTAAACTATGCACAAAATCAGTGCACTAACGCACTCAATGTGTAAGTTTGATTTAAAAAAAAAAAAAAAACAACACTAAATGACATGATAATAATGCTTTGAATTACAATTGAATTGTTACTACATCATAATGTATGCACTTTACCTAAGCACGTCAGGTCCAGTTAATGACGACGACGGAGTATGGGCTGCCTTTGCACTGTGCATGAATCCTGTATGCATTCAGAATTACTGAATTGAGTGTGCAATAGAAAGACCCTTTTTTTTTTGTACGGTGCATATTCATATTTAGGTCCTACACAAGTGCACGTGATGCATGCATGATTAATGCATTGAGCACATGCATATCTTACATGGATTCTCTTGCCAGATGCACTGATCTAGTGTATATTCCAGCCTGTAACCTTTGGCCACTACAAATACTAAATCCTGGGTGCAATGGGACGATGTCAAGTAAGGTTGAAAATGCAAGTGCAACAAATGGAGTTCCAACTGCAACATCAGTAACTTTCACAGTAATAAGGTACATATACCATTTGAAACAACTTACAATTCATTTCACCACTTCAACCGCATGAAATGTGGTGAAAAGCTAAGCAATCTCTCCTAATGCATATTTTCTCAGTATTTCACAGACTGTTACAACTACTGGGACAACTCATGCTCAGGTAGCATCAAGCAACACCCAAGCAAATGGACAAGGCCTGGGTTTGGACATAGTCGTAGTAACAATCATTGCTATCTTGGGAACTGCAGCATTGTCCACCGGTGTGATTTTGGTTATTGTAGCACTACTTCTATTTCACAAATTCCATAAGAGAAAGTAAGATCCCTATCTCTCATAAGTTTTTATATTTGTAATGTAATTTGCTTTGGGGGATGATATTTGAAGCACATTTACATGTATAACAGTATTTTACAATTTTGATCTAGGTGCATGATTCTAACAATAATTCCCCCTTTTTTGATTCAGATATTGAATAATGTAATGTTTGCAATTGATTCTGTTTTTGCTGGAAGGTATAAATAGTTTTCTATGTGGTTATTGGAAGTGAAAATCTAATAATGAATGCATATTATATAAGAATACATGAACTTACACATTTACAAGAATAGTTAACACAATGCTCTAAGTTTCAAGTTGCGATAAAAGTGGTGTTTAGGGCTTCCTGTGAGTGAAGGCCAGCTTTGTCCTCAATGCATGTCCCATTCTTTGGATCATTTTGGTCACCATGTTTTGTCATGTAAAAATGGCCCTAACTTGGTTTCTTGCGACATCAGAATCTGAGACACCATTTGTCTATGTGCCCCATGCTTGGTTGCACAGCTTGAAGCCGGAAGCAGCTTGGGTCATGAAGCACGGCAAACGCGTCCTGCCAGTATCCGCACCCCTAGTTGGAAGTTGGGCAAGCCTACAGCATTACATTACATCCCCACTTAATTACAAGTAGCATGTGTGATGCCAGGTTCAGCAGCAATGCGGGAAGAAAAGAGCTCTGAAGTACCATAGTAATGATATAAAATGTACAGTGTTAGGTTGGGTTTGCACCCCTCTAGTTGTAGTGGTAATCTTATGGACATTGGGGACCAGAAGCTCAACATAGTCTTTCTAGGTTTGCTGGAAGACTTGCTTTATGTGTAGGTTTTTGTTCAATAATAGTGGTGTTTAATATTTATGCAGTTTTACATTATTAATGATCGATTGCTAGTCAGAAAAAAATGTAATTATAAATAGATACATGGGATCGAGGCAGCGAAAAGGGACCTAGCGCATATTATAAAAATTTTCCAGAAAGGAGCGGGGGGGGGGGGGGGGGCAAAGAAATCTGTATGGACTCCATCGTCAAATAATGTAGAGATTGAAGAGAGAATTACGAATCTGCTTTATCTGACTTAAGATACGGGGGATTTTAAAAAGAGGGCGTAGGGATACCACCCACGCCCCCTTCCATTTTATTATCTTTTCTGTTTTGCTTCAGATTCACATGTGATTCACACCGATCGATTCCTCGCAGTGAAAGTACCTAGTTAGGACCCAAGTACAACTTGTAAACCCTCGAGCATGTTTTAACCCGGTAATTAAACCTACCACACGTATCTCTGGAACGGCCTGGTTAAAATGTTAACTACTTCGCTCTAGGTTTTAGCGAGGGTCTACAGATTGTTCTTGGGTGCTATGAGTTACTTTCACCGCGAGGAATCGATCGATCTGACTCTCACGTGAATCTGAAGTGAAACAAAAAAGATACGAAAATGCGATATAATGTAAGGGGCGTAGGGTGGTACCCCCTACGCCCTCGTTTTTAAATCCCTCGTATCTTTTTTCTCTTAAGTCAGATTTTTATTTTAAAAGGAGATTCGTAATCCTCTCTTCAAGCTCTACAGTATTGGACGATGGGGGGGGGGGGGGGGGGGGGGGGGGGGGTGTTCATACAGATTTCTTTGCCCCCCCCCCCCCCCTCCCCAACCTCGGAAAGAGCATCAAAGTTGACGAGTGCAATTAAAATGTACGCGTAATTAAAAATTCAGGCCACTGTGACTCCATGATTGACAGTCTAATTTCAAGTGCGTGAGAGAGAAGTAGTAGAGGAAATAAGTGATTATTTGAATATGAAATAATTTGAAAACTTGAAAAAATACGCGCTAGGTCCCTTTTCGCTGCCATGATCCCACATATCAAAAAGCAAATTAATCCTGCTGCCTCCCGGCGGGTGTTCAGGAATGATGGGTAAAGCATGCTGAATGTTATCCAGTGTAGTGATGACATAACATTGCAACTTTATCACACTTGTGGTTCCTGACACTGTTTCTGACCTGTTTTATTCAATCAACCGTTTAACATACTTTCTGTCCTGAGAAGGTCCCTGAGGTCTTTGCATTCAAAACTTGCTATAAACAACCAGTTACTTGGGTCCTTTACCTATCAGAATGCGCTGTTTAGCTTTTCACAAATGCCCTACGGAGATTTATTTTACCACTGATCTTGAGCACGCATTTTCCAAGAATTTATCTTCTGCTCTCGTAGATATTTTTCAGTAGACCTTCATGTGACTATTTTACTTCTTCAAGAGTAAACATTGCCTCAAGTTACAGATCCACCCCCCCCCCCCCCCCCATCCTCGGCATTGTGCTGGTTCTTCTAAGAAAGTTTTGTGTGTGTGCGTGTGTGTGTGAGTAAGTGTGACAGTGTGTGTGTGTGTGTGTGTGTGTGTGTGTGCAGAAATCAGACTTTATTTCAGTACTTACATGGTGTACGTAGTGCCAGCAAACACAAATCAGCCCCAGTTTTTGGTCAGTTAGGATTTAGTTCACTTGTTCTTCACATTTCATCTCCTTATTGGCCTCCTCAGCCATGGTAATATCGCAACCTGGTGGGTCATGGTGCAGATCCAGGAGAACAAGCGCCAGCATGAGAAGCAAAAACAGAAATTGTGTGGTCCTTATTAACTTGGGAGGGAAGTAACAGCAAATATTGCTGAAGAACTAATTCCATTGGAGGATCAGGGTATTGGAGAGAGCCTGCTGCACATCTCCTGGGGGGAGGGGGGGGGGGGGGGCAATCCTTCAGCACCTTTTGTTTTGATATAGGTTCAATTCAGACCCACTTGGTCACCATGTTCCTGATGGTGATAGTGCAGCCATCTATGTGAATCTATACTACTGTTGTTCATCATGCCCTCCTTCCCATGAGAGTGTGGGGTTGTCAGAGACCATGCTTATTCTTGTCCTGCAGATGTCTTTGTCCATGGCTAGATGGCACCGCAGTCACCTTACCCCTTACTTCTAGTCATCCTGAATGAAGCCAGTAGTATAATCAAGGAAGGGCGTGCAGTCAATGATTTGGGTGGCACATATCCACATAAGCTTATGGGAAAGATACTCAGTGTGTAATTTTTCACTTAGCCCACCTACTTGCCATTTGCCAGCCCAGTCTCAAATAAAAGGTTGTTGAATTCAAATTGCCATTGGTGTGCATGAGGTCTTTTACAATGGTCACCATGAGGAGGGAATGAGTTCATAGCTTTTCTGGTATTTGAACTGGAGGTCTTTAAGCATTGTTTGCATATGTATTTTCACCTATTATCAATATATGGAACAATAGATCAATAGAGGTGTATTTCATGCAGTGGTATATGCAATAAGCATCATAGGGATGGCCCAAAGTGTTGCGTGAATTCCATCTCACCTTATGTGATTTGGCCAAAAAAAACCCCATATGGGATTGTATGATCCCATAGAAGTATGGAGTGATTGCAATTATACATACCACAACACATTTGTTTGTATTATCGCTGTAGAATTTGTACATTTAAGCTACAGAGAGCTAGCTACAACAAGTGATATTCACATAGGCATTGGGCTCAAGTCAAACCTTTTCCATCTGTGGCTGGTGAAACATGTGGTACTTGTGATACCATTTCTGTAAGAGGAACATCAAATTAGACAAACATCTAGAGATGCCAGTTGCCATCAAAAGAATCGATGTTAGGAATTTAAGCAGATCTGTAGCTAGCCTTAAGTCCTGTTTGTTATGTTTGCATATTACAATAGTTATTATAGTGCACCCCATTTCTTAACAAATATAAAGCTAAGTATTACCTGCACCAGGCCACAATCTCAGTATACATTTGTTCTGCATTCATATTGAAGTAAAACATAATAATTATTCAACATGTATATGCTACATACAACATAATAATACATTTAAAAGTTCAAACTATGTCATGATATCAAATTCATAAGCAGGAACTGAGGTTATTAAATGCATCTTACAAACTGTCTGTGACCAGATTCTATTCCCTCTCAGTGTTACTGCTCACCAGATGGATGATAATCAAGCATTGGAGGTGACATTGTCAATTTAATACTGCTGGATACATGTGGATAATGAAAGCTATTAATACAGACGCATTCAATATGCATGTGTGTGTGTGTGTGTGTGCATATTTTACTCTACACTGCATGTAATTTATATTGTAAGGTGGTATGAATATCACTCAATGTGCATGCACATTTTGTAGCTGTTGATGAAATACTTATATGCAAGATTGTTAGTACAATGTGAACTGTTCAGCTAGATGATTTGATATTATTATTAATAATATTAATTCACACAAAGGGAAGAAGAACAAAGAAAATAAACAAATAAATAAATAAAATAAATAAAATTTAATTGAATAAAGTGACTCCTGCATGTATGGAAGTCCTGCTCCGTCTTCTATCTCCATCCTTCTCCTCCACTTCACCCGACTCCCACGAATGCACAAATTTGTAGCACGAAGGATAGCAAACATCAGCCTTGCCCGCACATAACCTATCACTTCACTGTTTGATTTATGCCAAGTTGCAGCAATTTTTTCTGATAGGAGGTGCATGAATGCCTTTCCTTCACCACCCAGTGCCCCATCTGCAGTCACAACAAAAGGTGTAAACGAAGCATGTACACATTCAGCTGCTTGTGAGTATTTCTGTTTCTTAATGTGCTCGATAGAAGAAAGCACCGCATTTACATCCCGTCGTACATAGGAGCTGGCATGATTTGATTAGACATTTGATTAGACATGAATTCATTCCACAACTTTTTTTGGTAAACTCTTAATGTAAAACGTAGTTTATACAAGGATCCTGGTGACACTTGTGACACTTGCATTATTGGTATGCTCATGCAACTTAGCAGCTGCACCAGTTGACAAACTTGTGCCCAGTAAAATGGTTGTAGCAGTAGGATTTCAACTATTCATGAATGGGAGCAATTATGGTAGAGTCCAGAACCAAATTTAATTAGAAAATGGATGGACCCAATGAAAGTAATGTCCATTAGCTCCATGTCACTTCAAACAACTGCACAGCAGTGCAAAAAAAAAAAAAACAAGTTAGAATATAAAGAACTGTTTTTGTCAGGAATTGAAGCTTTAAATAAAAGTGAGTGCAGACAAAAAGTAAGGTGGATGATGCACGTGAGAGCACAGTAGTTACACAAAGTGGTGAAGTCATTGAAGAAAGCAGCTTAAGTCTTAGTACCTCAATGAATCATAAAGAACTACACAGAAGAGCTGACAGTCTGCATCTGCTTAATGCTGAAGAGACAAACTACACCAAGGAAGATCCTTGTTGAGGGGTTGTCCAACGTATGGCGTAGTCTTCATAGTGCCATGTACTGTTGTATTCAGTTGGTATGGAAAAGTGGTTCAGTTTATTTATTGAAATAAAACACAAGGACTTACAATGATTCATAGAAAGCCATTCTGTCCATGCTGGTGGACCCTCTCCCTGATTTGCATTCAGATGGCACATTGGCTAATTCTCAAACATAACCTTTCCTTGCACTATGAGGCCTTGACATTTGAAATTTCATGGCCTGCCACAGACAATTACAACCTCTCCAGGCCAACCCTTGATAGCACTTCATATTATGTCATTTACAAGCTCTTGACCATAAGTTTGGTGTGCCAATGTAAGGAAGACATGAGTTATTAGTCCCAGTGCAACCTCTGCTACAGACTTTCTAATCAATGGGAACAATATGCGAAACTTTGCCCCAATGGTCCATTCATGTAAGTGAGCAATCCATTCTATGAACCATCTGGCCTGTGCCTCATGTATAAAAAGTTATGCAAGTAATTAGAGACAGCAATATTTAAATGTACAAAACCTGGCCTCTAAGGCTTCCTTGCATGGAAAATGAGGCTGAGCTCCGCGGCTGATATTGGCAGGCATGCATACGTTTTAGATATCTGCATGAAATAATCGTTCACAGTAAACAGAGAGGTGAATTTTTTTGCTTTCCATGTACTTGCCTCTTTGCACGACAATGGACCTCTGCAATAATAACTCTTCTTCAGTTGGCCCAGATTGTAGGATCATTTTTATTCTGAATGTAGAAAATTAAACCTGTATCTGGAAAATATTCTAAATACTGAATACACTACGTCAAATAGCTCCCATTTATAAATCATACCTCCTGCTTAGCTAGAAGTCACAGAACATCCTTGAGCCCAAGCTTTGGGTAGTTCATCAACTGAAATCCACGCTTTTTAACCAAAACTTGAACTGTGGGCTTCTCAACAGGTGACTTTCAATGACTTCAATGGTTTTTTTTCCACGTTCGCCTTTTGATATCGGTTTGCTGGTCTGATCATATCTGGCACGATTAAGGTCATCAATCTTTGCATTTGGTAGCGTTGACTCTGCCATTTCTATCGACTTTCTCACCTCTAGAGATCAGCTCTCACAATAAAATGTGCGCTACTGTTTTGAAAATGCGCATGCGCTGATTATTGAATAAATTTCGAAATTGCGAATGCAACGCAATCTAGAAATCGAGTAGCTATTTTGAAATGGGTATACAAATTTTTAAAATTGCGTAAATTACGCGGAACAATATATATCGAACAGTATCCAGCAAAATCACCCTTATGGTACTTTATCAAATTTTCCAGGACATGCAAGCAAAAGAAAAGTAACGCTGGCATTGAAATGTTAGTTATAAATTCAGTGACTTATAATGGATAGTCTAATTTATGATGCGTAAGGACTATTTGATAGAAGCTCTTCGGAGTTCACGGAAAATGAAAAAATTGAAAACTTGAAAAACTATCCAAAAGGGTGATTTTGCTGGACACTGTCCCCATATAAAAAATATATATTTAAAATGTCTATTGCTTGAATCACTATAACTTCCGTACGGTAAGCCCAATGGACCTCTTATTTTTCCAGCACTTGTACAAAACTATTTCTATATGATACAGTCGATTTTCATGTCTTAGACAAGCTCCTTGTTGGTGTTTACAAGGTCCGATACTCCATGGGGTTCAAAACCGCCACATGTTCCGGTAGGAACGTTCCAATCGCTTCAAATTCTATAAGTATGTGACGTTATTGACTTGTTCTGTTCGTTAATTTTTACTTCATCCGTTACGGAGATCAGTACCGCTGTGCTAGTAAGCTAATTTTCACGATCGTTTCGCACCAATGATTTTGGTAAACCGCGTCCAATATATGCAGGGGGAAATCATTGGCTCGAATCGAGCGGGAAATGTACATTAACTTCGTACAGCTACAGCTTATAAGGTAAAAATTAACGAATATGCACTAAATTTGAAGCAGTGTGAGGTGAGCGGTCCTACCGGAACATGTGGCGGTTTTGAACCCATGGGAGTATCGGACCTGGTAAACACCAACAAGGAGCTTGTCTAAGAAATGTCTCGTAGAGAAATGGAAGAGATGAAAATAGGAGGGTACCATAAGGCAGAAACGTAAGGTGTTTTTACATATGACTAAGTCTTCTATATATGAGATCGAGGCAGCGAACAGGGACCTAGCGCATATTTTTTCAGGTTTTCATACATTTTCAAAGAGACACCTATGCTGGAAATTAGTCTGGAGTGGCCTGAATTTTTAATTACGCGTACATTTGCGTCAACTTTGATGCTCCTTCCTGGAAATTTGTGCTAGGTCCCTTTTCGCTGCCTCAACCCCATATTAAGGAACTACGGTAGTAGTTCCTTTATAGGAATTGACCCGGGTCGTGAATATCATTAAAAATGCTACCGGCGTTACTGCCGCGTATAACTCGCGTACCAAGAACGGATAGTGTAGCTCATTGTTGCTATGGAACCAGAAAGCAAAGAAAGTCATTTAAATGTTTTGTTCCAGTGTTATAACTACTTGCTTTAAGAGGGGGAAAAAAAAAAAAAAAAAACTCGTGTTTTTCCTCGTCCCCAGGCCAATTCTTCTCCGTCGCCGTGCGAGTACAACTCGGTATTGGAATGGTTTTAAACAGCGCAAGTTATACCAATCGCTTTAGAATCCCCTGGAAGGACATCTTCAGGTATCAGATATATGAATAAAACTTAAAACTGATATACGTAATCATTACGTAATATGGAGTGCTATATCTAACCGTTTCCATGGCAACATTCACGGCTATAGACTCGCTCTCTTTGTATACCTTTCTGAAAAGATCTGCTACCACAGCCAGTTTATATTCATCAGCGATGAATAGTATTTGTTGCTTGTATAACTTGAACTCATCAACAAAACAGGTATCTTGTACCGACAGCGCCATTCCGCTAGTTCATTGTCACATGCTTGTCACACGATAATTAAAACGGCGCATGAATAAGGTCTATAGGCTAGGTCCTGCGGTTTTATACTGGACGTGAATCCATGCACGTGTTGTGCCACGTATGTATGCCTTATGAGGAAAGCTTGGCACAACGCTCTCAAACGCATCAAGAGTAGACGCCAGTAGTGACTTCAGAGTTCTTTGGAGTACAACAGCTTTAGGCACGGTTCCAACTTTAGCACTCAAAAAAATATATATTGGCAACGTTAACCGCGAGCTTTTTTCAGTTGTGCCACAAAAGACTTGCATGCATCAATCAATTACTATATAGATCCAATAATTCTATTTTTCTCTTCTATATATATGTATCCGAAACTCAGTCATGCATGCATACATGCACGCATGAAAGTTCGAAAACGCCGTCATCAATAAATGTACACAATATAAGCACTAGTAAACGTTTGTTTCTTTCGGTCCGGTTAATTGCCAGTTACTATTCGTATCCGCGTAAGCTAGCTTATAGTGCATGGCATAAAGCGCACGCCCTTGCATGATTATAGGCATGCAATATAACAGCTTTGTCACTATATAAAACCACGCACGCATGTTCAATAGTTGCATGGTGATTCAGTAAGAGGGCACTCACTACAATGCGTTGTAAAGTGTGGAGTTTGGCACATCCCGACCTAGCTCGTTCATTATTGTGTGTGCGCCAGTTTTATGCTTCTGGTTGTATGACGCCTACATATACTGCTTTAAGGTGTATGCGCAATGCAATAATACAGAAGCCGTCATGTTTCTGTACTGCATGCATGCCGCGTCTTTATAAAGACTCCGCAATTCGTAACTTTTAACAATGCATGACATATCTGATCCTTCGGCGAGATAGAGCATGCGTTAACATCGTGGTCCGGTGGAATTAGGCATACATGCTTTTTTAAAAACTAATGCTTCTGCCATTTTACTGTATGCGTTGGGGCGTGCTAATTCAGTTTATAAGAGCAATATTTGTTAACACGTACTTCAAGCTGTCATAAAACATGTATAATGTATAATTATACAGACCGCAGGTAAAACCAAATCCACTTCAGGTTATACCACATGCTTGTCTAATAGTACTTAAGGTTCGATACAGTCATGACTAAAAAGAGTGAAAGCATGGCTCCACGCTCCTCACATATACCTTATAGATTAACACAATACAATGGCGCATGCAGCAAATAAAAAGATCCGTTGTTACATTGCACGAAAAAACAACTGCGTCACGCCTGGCTGACAGGTACCGCGTAGTCGAAACAACCGGTAGGCAAGCTGGGTTATAAGGAGAGTTGTGCGCTCATGCACAATACGCCCAGGCTATACAGGGATGGCCTTTCCAGCTGTAGTGCTCGTGTGCCTAGGGGTGATTCACAGTGTCTCGGCAAACGGTATCATGCCCATGTGCCGTACTCCGGATCTTCCTAAGGACGGAGGTATCCGAGGAGGCACGCAGGCGCTGTACAGCCTAGGCAGCGTCCTCTACTACTCCTGCAATGACGGCTTCCAAATGCAGGCCGGATTCGCGTGGACGGCATGCCGACTGAGCTACACTGGGACCTACTGGCAGAATGGCCCTCCTACATGCGTCCGTAAGCAATAAACGATAGTCACGTCTTCATACACGCCCCGCACTTCAGCTGACATCCGTGTGCGTATTGTTCTTGCAAAACGGAGGTGCACTTCTATACACACGATGTGGCTTAACACACATGTGGCTTAAGCACTTATACAGGACATTATGCATGAATCGAGTCCATGCAATAAAACAAGGAGCAGTGTACATGCATGCATGCATGCTGTCCAACTGAACCGAAAAGCAAAGTTGTTGTAATGCGCATGCGCATGCAGTGCTTCTGATCAGATCAATGTATGCAAATCATAATGATTATCTATCGATTTACGGTCTATAGGGGTCCGCCATGCATTTTCATTTCAATACCTCATGCATGCGCTGATATCGACACCCGATTTTCACACAGCTGTTACCTGTGGAAAGCTTCCATCACCTACCGGTGGATCCGTTCAAATCAATTCTTTCCAATTCAACGGGATAGCCACTTACACTTGCTTCAATGGTTTTAAACTAGTAGGACAAGCAAGTCGCACGTGCCAGGCCAATGGAGAGTGGTCCGGATCAGCTCCGACCTGTTTGGGTAAAATGGTGTTCCCTCCCCCGTTACATTTCGTTCATTTTTTTTAATTTTAAATTTTAGTTCAGGATTGTGGAAATCTTCCAGCACCTAACAACGGAGCAGTTCAGATTACTTCAACAACCGTTGGTGGGGTGGCAACATACACTTGCAACACTGGATTTGATCTGGTGGGAGTGTCACTTCGCACTTGTCAGTCAAACGGAGTCTTAGCTCAGTGGTCTGATAATGCTCCACAGTGCAATCGTGAGTCACATAACTTTATTCTACATAGAAATTTACCTTCTTTCTAATTGGATATATAATTATAGCTATTAACTGTGGGCCTCTAAGTGCACCCAAAGATGGTTCAGTTGTTGTTACATCCACAAACTTTGGAGGCAGTGCAACTCACACATGCAACAAAGGTTTCAATCTGGTTGGAGTGAGCCAGAGACAATGTCAGGCCAATGAACAATGGTCTGGATCAGCCCCAATATGCCAAGGTTATTAGTATGCATCCCTTTATTTATACTATGTGCTATTAACTAAGTCCATTGTGAATAGCTCAAGACTGTGGAAGTCTTGCTGGCCCTATGAATGGTGCAGTGCAAGTTACCATGACAACAGTTGGTGGAGTGGCAACATACACGTGCAACACTGGATTTGATCTGGTGGGAGTGTCACGTCGCACATGTCAGACAAATGGAGTCTCAGCTCAGTGGTCTGATAATGCTCCACAGTGCAATCGTGAGTCACATAAAGAACATTTCAGCATTGACACGGACACTCATTTCCTTCCATCATAGCTATTAACTGTGGGCTTCCCAATGCACCCAATGGTGGTTCTGTCACTGTGGCATCCACATCTTTTGGAGGTATTGCAACTTACGCATGCAACAAAGGGTTCAGCCTCAATGGAATAAGTCAGAGACAATGTCAGGCCAATGAACAGTGGTCTGGATCAGCCCCCACATGCCAAGGTTGGCTAACATACATCGATTTTGTTATGACTATGTGTTGTTATGTGAATAGCTCAAGACTGCGGAAGTCTAGCAGCTCCTATAAATGGTGCAGTACAAGTTACCATGACAACAATCGGTGGAGTGGCAATGTATCAGTGCAACACTGGATTTGATCTGGTGGGAGTGTCACGTCGCACATGTCAGTCAAATGGAGTATCAGCTCAGTGGTCTGATAATGCTCCACAGTGCAATGGTGAGTAAATAAAAAGTAATTCTCAATACAGCAATGTGTCAGTTTCTTCTATCATGTGTAGCTGTGGACTGTGGGCCTCTAAGTGCACCCAGAGATGGTTCAGTTGTTGTTACAACCACAAACTTTGGAGGCAGTGCAACTTACACATGCAACAAAGGGTTCAATCTGGTTGGAGTGAGCCAGAGACAATGTCAGGCCAACAGACAGTGGTCTGGATCAGCCCCAACATGCCAAGGTTATTTGCATGCATCCGTTTGGTTATACTATGTGCTTTTAACTACATCTATCTGTGAATAGCTCAAGACTGTGGAAGTCTTGCTGGCCCTATGAATGGTGCAGTGCAAGTTACCATGACAACTGTTGGTGGAGTAGCAACATATACATGCAACACTGGATTTGATCTGGTGGGAGTGTCACGTCGCACATGTCAGATGAATGGAGTCTCAGCTCAGTGGTCTGATAATGCTCCACAGTGCAATCGTGAGTTAAAAAAAGTAATTCTCAACACAGCAATATGTCAGTTCCTTCTATCATGTGTAGCTGTGGACTGTGGGCCTCTAAGTGCACACAAAGATGGTTCAGTTGTTGCTACATCCACAAGCTTTGGAGGCAGTGCACTTTACACATGCAACAAAGGTTTCAATCTGATTGGAGTGATCCAGAGACAATGTCAGGCCAACAGACAGTGGTCTGGATCAGCCCCAACATGCCAAGGTTATTTGCATGCATCCATTTAGATATATTATGACTACATCTATCTGTGAATAGCTCAAGACTGTGGAAGTCTTGCTGGTCCTATGAATGGTGCAGTACAAGTTACCATGACAACTGTTGGTGGAGTGGCAACATACACGTGCAACATTGGATTTGATCTGGTGGGAGTGTCACGTCGCACATGTCAGATGAATGGAGTCTCAGCTCAGTGGTCTGATAACGCTCCACAGTGCAATCGTGAGTTGAAAAATTCAGCACTGACACAATCGTTCATTTCCTTCCATCATAGCTATTAATTGTGGGGCTCTCAATGCACCCAATGGTGGTTCTGTCACTGTGACATCCACATCTTTTGGAGGTATTGCAACTTACGCATGCAACAAAGGGTTCAGCCTCAATGGAATAAGTCAGAGACAATGTCAGTCCAATGAACAGTGGTCTGGATCAGCCCCCACATGCCAAGGTTGTCACATACGCATCTATGCAATGTGGTATTAACAACTTTATCTGTGAATAGTTCAAGACTGTGGAAGTCTAGCAGCTCCTATGAATGGTGCAGTACAAGTTACCATGACGACAGTTGGTGGAGTGGCAACATATACATGCAACACTGGATTTGATCTGGTGGGAGTGTCACGTCGCACATGTCAGATGAATGGAGTATCAGCTCAGTGGTCTGATAATGCTCCACAGTGCAATCGTGAGTCAAATTTTATTCTACATAGAAATTTACCTTCTTTCTAATTGGATATATAATTATAGCTATTAACTGTGGGCCTCTAAGTGCACCCAAAGATGGTTCAGTTGTTGTTACATCCACAAACTTTGGAGGCAGTGCAACTTACACATGCAACAAAGGGTTCAATCTTGTCGGAGTGAGTCAGAGACAATGTCAGGCCAACAGACAGTGGTCTGGATCAGCCCCAACATGCCAAGGTAAGAGACCTACTCATACCATGAATTAGTACACATCTGGCCCCACTGTTAGTTCAGGACTGTGGAAGTCTCTCTCCTCCGACCAATGGAGCAGTTAAGGTTACTGCAACCACTGTTGGTGGAGAGGCAACATACACGTGCAACACTGGATTTGATCTGGTGGGAGTGTCACTTCGCACATGCCAGTCAAACGGAGTCTCAGCTCAGTGGTCTGATAACGCTCCACAGTGCAATCGTGAGTCATATAATTTAACTCTGGTTAGATGTAATAGCTTCTTTCCATCATAGCTATTAACTGTGGGCCTCTAAGTGCACCCAGAGATGGTTCAGTTGTTGTTACATCCACAAACTTTGGAGGCAGTGCAACTTACACATGCAACAAAGGTTTCAATCTCGTTGGAATAAGCCAGAGACAATGTCAGGCCGATGAACAGTGGTCTGGATCAGCCCCCACATGCCAAGGTGAGGGGAATATACCTATGTTCAGCTACTGCAGATACACTGTTTGCCCCCTCCAAATAGCCATAGATTGCGGAAATTTACCTGCGCCCAGTGGAGGATCAGTTTCCATCACCTCGACCACAGTAGGGGGAACGGCACTCTACCTGTGCAACAATGGTTTCGTCACGATGGGCGCTTCCAGCAGAACATGCCAGTTTAATGGACAGTGGAGTGGATCTGCCCCTCTGTGCACACGTAGGTTGCACAGTATTGGTTAATTAATTCAAATAATAAATCGCCACTTCATTATAGCTGTGGACTGCGGCTCGCTTAGTAACCCGAAGGGAGGATCGGTTACGGTTACCGCTACATCATTTGGAAGCACCGCTACTTACACATGCAACAAAGGATTAACACTGAATGGAGTAAGCACTCGTCAGTGCACAGCAAAGAGCATATGGTCAGAGAGCGCTCCCACATGCATCAGTGAGTACTGTTTTAATTCTTACAAAAACAAATTTCAATCAGTACTCAATTATTTGTGTTCTACCAGTTGTGGCTTGTGAATATCCTCCTGCGCCAACAAACGGAGTCGTTTCTGTTACACAGCTAGGAGTTGGAGGTCTTGCGCTTTTTGAGTGCAATGCTGGGTTCAGCCTTTCGGGGTCTCAGAGCATCGTGTGTCAGGCAGGAGGGAAGTGGTCAGGAGTTGCTCCCACCTGCAATGGCTCCATGTAGGTTGTGTTAGATGGCCTCAAGCAGTACGTGCTGTGCAGTGCAGCAATGTGCAGTTATTAAGGCTATGGAGACCATGTGAACATGTGGGGGCGGATTACCGATATTTGATTACCTAAATGATGTCATAAGCTTTAACATTGGATTATGACGTAATGAAACTGTTTAGTATTGTGTTTATGGTAGCATTTTTATTCCATGCACTATTTGAGTCTTGTGTATCATAAATATAATGTACTATTATTATTCCAACTGGCCACATTTTTCTCCCATTCAATCTGCAGGTCAAAGGGGAAAGGACAATGAAGTACATGAGATGTAACCGGATATGCAATTAACTGCTCCATATTATGTGCTATGAACTAATATTTTTACTCTGACCCTGAGGTTATAAATCTTGCCAAAATGAGTTATTTTACTGCATAAAAAAGTGATCATAATGAATACAAGAGAGTAAAGCACTAGAACTAAAAGCCACAAGAGGTGGTTGGTGGGGCACATCTAGCCAAATTGTCCCTGGCATTCTGCCTCGTTTGGGTGAGGCTGAGGTGACTGTACATGTTGGATGTAATTTGGAGGTCGACAAGCTGGGGGACTAGTTTATTGAAAGGGTTGAGAATACATTGACAGCCTTTTTTTGTCCCATCCATAGGTTCACAGACATAGTCGAGCTGGAGGTGCATAGATGTATTGATATAGACAGAGAAGTGGGACTATTACCAAGCCTGCTTGGCAAACAGTTTTTAAAAATTTTCTTATTACAGCCGATACAGTTTGCAGCGACCAAGGTGGTTACAGCGACAAAATGCTGTTGCAACTTTGGCTGCCATTTGATAAGTCACATACAGATTACCAAATGATTGTTAAAATCACATAAAAGTTATGAATTGATATTTTAATCAAGATTATTTTATTTGAAGTCATGTGTTGAATCATTGCATGAATTTAAGTATGATTTTTGCAGATTCAGAATCCCACATGGTCCATGTCACAAATCAAACGTAAAATAACAAGAAAACCAGTGACAGATCGAGATTCCCAGTCCTCGGACATTCAACAAAGTTCTTGCATTGTTTTTCATAACTGACCGGCTGTTGACCTCTACAATTTTTGGCGGTCCATGGTTATTACTTCAATAGACTACGGTTAAGTTGTTTCGCGAACTAATTCAATTATTCATTTTCATGGCCTCAGCACTGTTGTTTGTGGCTGGACACAATTCAGATAATTGGCTAATACGGTATAACTTTTGAATGGTGTAAAATAATTTACTTTTAGAGCTCATTATAAATCGTACTTTTTGTGATCCACATTTCATGCTTTTTTCAAGTCATAGCTTTGAGATGAATTGATCTTTCGTACTCCCTATCATCGCACTAAGTAAAATCACCAACGCGCACAACCTACAATATTACTCGAATCGCTGCGCATCGTTTTTATACGCCCATGTGATGGAGGCGGTAACTGAGAGGGGGTACTTTGATCGTGTGTAGCAAAGACAGCGACAATAGGATTTAGATCAGCGAGTTATGACATTAACAACACAGATCAAGAAGCATATTTACAACAATTAGAACAAGCCACAGTTTTGTTTTACCAACCTACGCGGCGTGTGTATTTTTGGAATAATCGTTGCGGTTTGAATGGAGCATCACTACATTGGCAAAGATCAGGAGCGATGCAGGGTGTGTGATCGCTTGCTTGTGACACCTGATAAGAAACCAAAGCGTTCAAATCAATGCACAGAGTTTGCAGCAGATTTACACTTGGTATTCTATTAACAACATCCACCCATGCACTCAAATTCTGTTATCAATGCATGCAAGTTATGAGGGTGGTATTGATAGCTGAGATGAGGGTACAGGTGGCTGAGATGAGACTGGTACAGGTGGCTGAGATGAGGCTGGCACTGGTGGCCAAGATGAGACTGGTACAGGTGGCTGAGATGAGGCTGGCACTGGCTGAGATGAGACTGGTACAGGTGGCTGAGATGAGGCTGGTACTGGCTGAGATGAGACTGGTACAGGTGGCTGAGATGAGGCAGTACTGGTGGCTGAGATAAGACTGGTACAGGTGGCTGAGATGAGGCTGGTACTGGTGGCTGAGATGAAGCTGGCACAGGTGACCAAGATGAGACTGGTACAGGTGGCTGAGATAAGACTGGTACAGGTGGCTGAGATGAGGCTGGTACTGGTGGCCAAGATGAGACTGGTATAGGTGGCTGAGATGAGGCTGGTGCTGGCTGAGATGAGACTGGTACAGGTGGCTGAGATGAGGTGAGATGAGACTGGTACAGGTGGCTGAGATGAGGCAGTACTGGTGGCTGAGATAAGACTAGTACAGGTGGCTGAGATGAGGCTGGTACTGGTGGCTGAGATGAAGCTGGTACTGGTGGCCAAGATGAGACTGGTACAGGTGGCTGAGATAAGACTGGTACAGGTGGCTGAGATGAGGCTGGTACTGGTGGCCAAGATGAGACTGGTACAGGTGGCTGAGATGAGACTGGTACATGCAGGGTGCCTGAGATGAGGCTAGTACTTTTGGCTGAGATGAGACTAGTACAGGTGGCTGAGATGAGGCTGGTACTGGTGGCTGAGATGAGGCTGGTACTGGTGGCTGAGATGAAGCTGGCACAGGTGACCAAGATGAGACTGATACAGGTGTGTGAGATAAGGCTGGTTGCATGGGAATGGGATTGATATGACAAAAGTGCTATTTAATCAGAAATGAAGGAGGCTAACAGCACCAAAATATACAATGAGTAAGACATAAATAAGATCCAACAGTTGCTCTGAACTATGAAAGAACAACTGCTGTTCATTGCCCTACATAACGCGCAGCCAATCCCACATTAGGACCTACTAGTAACGATACTCCCGGTATTTCTTGCTAACTTTTAGTACATTTGTTCGCCGTCAGAAAAAAAACTGTGGCTAAAAACCATTGCAAATATCTATTAGTTCCTTTTGTTCCCTTTACGAATCAACCTTTATTTCTGATTTCCTATTGTCGCAGGCGTGGAGAATCGTTTCTGTATCGAAGAGGTACGCAAAGACTAACTCGGCTTCAAGGCCCGTAGCTTGCCGTAGCAAGTTGACTACGCCTCGTGGTTAGCGACACAAATAGAAAAAAGGTGTTCCTTTCCTTGTACCGTGTTAAAATGGCGATTAGTCCATCGGTGTTTTTGAGTGAGCTCACGTTCCAAAGGTCTTCGGTTGTCAGGGCAGGGGAGGATCCAGAATTTTTTTGCGAGGGGGGGCAAAGGGGAGGGGCGTTAATAATCATGGTTTGGGCGTGGCTACGAAATATTGCCCGTAAGAGAGGAAGATGTACCCGGGGTCTAGGGCTTCGCCCCAGCCGCTTTTTACTGTTATCATGTTACTTCGGCGCGTTTTCGTTGTATTTGTATCATCAGGGCGACGTAAGACACCGCCCCTTGTAGCTATGAATATTTAATTTCTAACTTGGCGGGGGAGGGGGGGCAAAACCCAGTTTCCCCTCCCCCCCTACCTGTATCCGCCCTTGCAAGGTCGTTGTTAAGGGCATGACATAATCATTTCAATTTTTCGGAAACACTAACTAATGTCCACAAAACATTGGGCCGCAAACAGCAGTGTCAGTGGCTTGACGGTCACGGACTCGAGCCACGGTCATGTATTTTGACGAATGGCGGGCGAACCGCGGCATCACTGCCCCTCACTCCTCCACATCTGGGTAGCCCCCTTTTCCATAGATGTCGCACTTACACGTTGGGATCCCCCCCCCTTTTCCATTCCAGTAAACGCTCCCTACTCCACACAGTGTTAGCAAATGAATACAAGCACATTGAATATGTCCGCGTGTGTTCTATTTTATTTGGTTCGCTCTGCGCCACGCTATAATTTCTAAGTTGGTATGAATATCACTAAATGTGCATAGACCTCAGTCATAGGCAGGTCATAAGGCGCATAACCTATAAGTGTATACCAATCTATAGAGGCGCATATATACTTGGATACCTGTTAACGCATAACACTCTAAGTACAGTATATCAGGTTTTTCCTCTTCTAGACAGGTTTACTGATGGTTTCTATAGTATAATTCAGTTCGGTATACTGTATATTGTAACGTGTTATAAAACTCCTTTGCGTTTGGATCGTTACAACGTCCGAATGGTGAACGTCTTAATTTCAAAAATTCATACTGGCAGTGCATCATTGCTCTTTATGTAAAATATAATGAGTTCTGGGGTCTTGCACTTGCTCAGTGCCAGTATTGCAACGTCCGGTACCCCACATGCTGGGTTTGAACCCGTCATAACTTATTCAGATAGCAATTTCCTGCAGAAAGATATGGCAGGTTGAACCCTAAGGGGTATCTACCTTTATAACACTGGCACGAAGCAGATGCAAGACCCCAGAGTCTATTTTACCAAAGAGAAATGATGTAGCATCAGTGTTGCCGCGATGTATCGCGATTAATTAAATCTTTATAATCGCGAAACGCAATTATATATATCGCGATTAATCTTTACAGCGAAATAAACGTGTACGGATGTTAACATAGATATACTGATTTTGGAAACCTTAATTTAGGTACGAGCAGTGAATAAGCATATGTAGTGTGTTTGTGTGCGCATGCGTAGTTCCTTTCTTTAGGTATATAAGTGCATTCCCTGTAAGATATATTGCTCTCATTATAAGCTGTACTGGTCTCGCTACATTTGGTGTCAGAAGTGGGATGAACTCGGAACGACGGCCTATCCGATTCAGCGCTCGCCCTCCACCTCGATATGCCGCGGAAATGGACTTCAGGCTGTGGATAGAAAGGGTGGAGCTGTACATGCGGGAGGCAGGAATTTCCGAAGGCAAGAAAGGTCAGGAGCTGGTCTCCCTGCTGGAAGACGAGCCGTTCAGAATGGTGAGTCAGCTGGGTCTTTTGGGAGGCGGTACGGTGGACTACGACGCAGTCAAGACTTGCCTTTCGAAGCAATTTGCTCCGGCTGGGCTAGAGCTAGAGTGGCAGACGCAAATACATGGAGCTAGCCAGAGAGCCTCGGAGACTTATATTGGAGTTTGCTGGTAGGCTGCGCTCACTGGCTGATAAAGCATATCCTTCGTGGACGGCAGAAAGGCGCTTAGAGGTTGCCCGCAACCGGTTTATTCAGGGTATTCTTTTTCATTCCATACAGTTGAAGCTGCTCACGGAAGAACCATGCAGGTACCTTGGTGGAGGCCGTGACTCTTGCGTGTCGGCTTCAAGCGGTGGAAGAAGCTCAAAAGTAGTTTAAGACTGTCAAGAATGCCAGTGCTGCGCACGTACCCGACAGGGATAACTCGGAGGAACCAGATAGGAAGCCACCGCAAGGAAGGCAGTGGAAATGTTGGAGTTGCGGACAAGCTGGTCACCTTCAACGCGACTGCCCGCGGAGGAAGCCGGATGTTCAACAGACGAAGAATGCAATGGGGTACACTTCAGCGGTTGCATGCACGCTTACAGTGAACGGGTTTGTGAAGGGCCACCCAATTTCTATGTTGGTTGATACAGGGTCATCGGTCACTCTTTTACACAAAGAGGTTTGGGATAATGTGCTGTGCAGACAAAATGGACTTGTCCCTTCTACAGTACCTATTATGGCAGTGAATGGCGAGCATTTGGCAGTAAGTGGAGAGGTTGATGTGCTCTTACAGGTGGGTCCACACCAGACGAAGCATAAGGTCCTTGTGGTGGATGACATGTCACAGCAGTTCATATTGGGGACAGACTACCTGGAACAACAGCATTGTGTCATCAATCTGATCACTGGAACATTAACAGTTGGTATGGAATTCTCATTGTGTTCCATTGTATTCCAGCAAGCAGCCGTCTGTCTGCCATGTCATTGTGGGAGAGACAACAGTCATCCCAGGTTACCACCAGATGAGGCTACCTGTAAAGCTGTCTCAACCTACAGCCATTCCAGTTGGAATATTTGAACCCAAACTTGATCTGACTGAGAGGCACGGTATACTGCTAGCCTATTCAATATCCCCGGTACGGTCAGGTCAGATAGCAGTGGAGGTGCTAAACCCATCAGCTGCTCCAGTTACTCTGTACGGTAAGCAGCATGTTGGCAGCTTACATTGTGTAGCAGAGGTAGATGGTATAAGCACAGATACACAGTCAGGTGATGTTGTACATGCCCCAGTATCTCGTACTGAAAAGCTGGTTTCAAGCACCATTAAGCATATGGTTGATCAAATTACTGACATTGTTCCCTCTGACAGAAGGAAGTTGAAGGAACTGTTTCATCGTTTTTCCCAAGTGATATCAGTTGGGGATGGGGACCTAGGACAGACAAAGCTACTCAAGCATGCAATTAAGACAGGGGATGCAAAACGTATTCATCAACCAACTCGTTGACTACCCTTTCACCAGAGAGGTGTAGTTCAAAGGATGGTGAAAGACATGTTACAGCAGGGTATAATTGAGCACAGCAGTGGTTCTTGGTCTTCTCCAATAGTGTTAGCAAAGAAACAGGATGGGTCCTTACGATTCTGTGTTGATTTCCGCCGTGTAAATGATGTTACAAAAAAAGATGTCCATCCTATTCCAAACCTTGGACACTCTTGGAGGAGCACACTGGTTTACTACTCTGGACCTTGCCAGTGGTTACTGGCAAATTGAGTTAGAACAGGAGGATAGAGAAAAAACAGCCTTCAGCACACCATTTGGATTCTACCAATTCAAGCTTATGCCATTTGGCGTGTCCAATGCACCTAGCACATTTCAAAAGTTAATGGAATTGGTTTTAAGGGGTTTGCACTGGTCCAAATGTCTGGTGTATCTGGATGATATTATTGTATTTAGCCAAACAGTGGAGGGGTACCTCAGAGATTGGGGGAGCACCTCCAGAGATTGGAGGAGGTACTTGCTAGATTGCAACAGGCTGGATTGAAGATCAAGCCAAGCAAGTGCAACATCCTGTGCAAAAGTGTGAAGTATTTGGGATATATTGTGTCAGAGAAGGGTGTTGAAGTAGATCCAGGAAAAATTAGCTGTGTCCGTACCTAGGCTACCCCTCTGAATCATGAGAGTTTGCGACATTTCCTTGGGTTTGCCTCATATTATCGCAAATTTATCCCAAATTTTGCCCAAATAGCTGCACCCCTACATACCCTAACAGAAAAATCCAGGGAGTGGCTGTGGACAAAGCAGTGTGAAGATGCC
This sequence comes from Eunapius fragilis, assembly GCA_963681505.1. Classification (NCBI taxonomy): domain Eukaryota; kingdom Metazoa; phylum Porifera; class Demospongiae; order Spongillida; family Spongillidae; genus Eunapius; species Eunapius fragilis. Next base: position 1,552,908 of record OY811986.1, on the reverse strand, counting down.
TTCATTGCTCTCAAGACCCATCTGACCTCTCCTCCCATACTCTCCTATCCTGACTTCCAGGCAGAGTTCACCGTGGATGCTGATGCAAGCCTGGATGGATTTGGCGCAGTACTCTCTCAGCAAAATGACAGGTGTGTAATTGCATATGCCAGTCGTGTGCTCACCAAACCTGGGCGACAGTACTGTACCACTTGCCGTGAGATGTTGGCTCTCGTATGGGCAGTTCAACATTTCAAACCTTACCTGTGGGGCAGACTGTTTGTTGTTCGCACCAATCACAGTGCACTTCAGTGGCTACGGAACTTTAAGGATCCTCAGGGACAGGTTGCTAGGTGGTTGGAAATCCTGTCTGAATATGATTTCAAGGTTCAGCACTGTCCTGGTGTCAAACATGGCAATGCTGACCCTTTGTCAAGGCTTCCATGCAAGCAATGTGGGCTGTCAGAGTTGCCAGGAATGGGTGATGTTGGCCTTGTTAACTTAGTAACATGGTTTCCAGCTTTATCTTCTTCTGAGCAGAGACAGCTGCAGCAGTCTGACAAGGAGTTAAAACAGGTCCTAGCATGGATGGAAAAGGACCAATGTCCAGCACTATACCCAAAGAACAGTGGATACTGGGTGCAGACTTTGTGGTCACAACGTGACAATCTCGTGGTGAAAGATGGAGTGCTTTTCAGAGAATGGGAGGACATGCCAGGGAAAGGTCGTAACAAATGCTTGCAGTTTGTTATTCCCCAGGATATGGTTCGCTCCATATTGCAACAGCTTCATGATGCACCAAGTGGTAGCCATTTAGGTGTTGCTAAGACACTTAACAAGATCAGTTCTCGGTTCTATTGGCCTGGGCAGCGACGAGATGTGGTGAATTGGTGCAAGTCATGTGAGTTATGTGCAGCACGTAAATCCCCTCCTAGGAAGCGGAAGGCTAAACTGCAGACAGAACTCTCCAGCCATCCATTCCAGCGGGTGGCAATGGACATCCTGGGACCACTACCTCAATCGGTGAGAGGTAGTAAATACATACTGGTTATTGGTGACTACTTCACCAAGTGGATGGAGGCATTTACCATACCAAACCTGGAAACAGTTACTGTGGCTGAGGCATTTGTATTCCAATTTGTGAGTCGGTTTGGTGTCCCTGACTTTCTTCACACTGACCAAGGTCGGAACTTTGAATCTGCATTATTAAAGGCTGTGTGTACTTTGTTGGGAGTCAGTAAGACTAGGACTAGCCCCTACCATCCTCAGTCGGATGGTCTGATTGAGCGGCTTAACCGTATATTGTTGAGTTTACTGAGTATGGCAACTAAACAAGATGAACACAACTGGGACTTGCATCTGCCTTTAGTGATGCTAGCTTACCGCACTAGTGAACAGGAATCCACAGGGTACACTCCCTTTGAACTTGTATTTGGAAGAGAAGCTCGGTTACCTGTGGATGTTATGTATGTTTACCCCCTCAGACTTCCCCAACAGAGGCGAATCAGTATGCTTTGGATTTGAGACTTCACATGGAGAAGGCATACCGACAGGTTCGAGAGCATATGGGGCTACAGCATCAACGGCAGAAGGAGCTGTATAACAAATCCTCCAATGGTGACCCATTCAAAGTAGGGGATATGGTGTGGCTGCACTGTCCGGCAGTTCCTCGTGGTAAATCCCCAAAGCTTCATTGCTTCTGGCAGGGACCTTACAGGATACACAAAGTGCCGGGTTAATGATGTGTTGTATAATATCTCCCTGCGGGATCGTCCTCGTAAGCATCAAGTGGTTCACCTTGACCGGCTAAAGCCATGTGTGCACCTACCTTCAAACCTGCAGGAGAGACAGCAGAACCCAGCTGAAACCATTCTACCAGATGATCCTGACGGCCCTGCTGACCCAATCCTTGATGGCACTGATTATGGCCCCATCTTACCAGTTGTGCCTGGAGATCTAGACGAAACAGATGATAACTCAGATGATGACAGCCCTGAATTACCGGATGAACCTGCAGTGCCTGAAGACATTGATGAGACAGATGCTCCTCAAGATCTGCAGATTGCACCACAGAACTTACCAATGGCGCAGGCAGAAGAAGGTCTAACTGGAGTGAAGGAGGCTCCTTTCAACCCCAGAAGAACAAATTGACCTCATACAAGACCTCAAAGACTGGGACAGAACATTTATGACAATTAGGGGCCTGCCTTTTTCTGGGAGGGGGAGTAGTGTAGTGTGTTTGTGTGCGCATGCGTAGTTCCTTATCTTTAGGTATATAAGTGCATTCCCTGTAAGGTATATTGCTCTCATTATAAGCTGTACTGGTCTCGCTACACATACACATTTAGGTATGTAATTTACGGAATTACGGTTAAAGTTAAAACAGTTTCGAATTTTGCCTGAGAAAAATACATTTGCCCAGCTAGCTAGCTTTTCAGGTAATCCTTCTGATGGCAGCAAATTACCCGTTAGAGCCTTAACCAGCAACTTATTAGCTCTGGAAAATTTCTCCCCTTTCATAACAGTGACGGGCTGCACTTGAGTCAGAGATACAAATTAATCAATACATCCGGCACCTTTGGATTTATCAGTGCTTGTGCTTACACTGCTGGTACTGGCAGTGTTAGTACTGCAGCTGATGCTCACTCCTTCCTTCTTGCAGCTGCGCGTGCTCATACACTTGTAAAAACATTTCACAATAGCTAATAGGTTCGAGTACACTCACGTTTGCTGGCTTTCCTTTATTCCATGCACGGACGTTATGTGTTACCTCATGCATGTTTGAGGTGTTATTCCCGTGTCTGGAAACCCATCCATGTATGGCACATGCTGCAAACTACCCAGCAAGAAGCAATTGCTTTTTTGTGCCATCCAAAGTACTCCCAAACGGTACTTTTAAACACTTTGCGGTCATGAAGTCGTCCTTGGTAGCAAGTAGCGTAAGTTTTTGGGATACGTTATGGACCTTCGAGGTAGCCATAACTATTCACCCCAACAATGAATAATAGAGCGATAATTGATAATGAATAATGTAATATATCGCGATTAAATCCTCATATCGCAATATAGACGATTAAAAATGAAGGTTATTTCACGGCAACACTGCGTAGCATGAAGTGTTGAAAATAGGAAATCAATAGCGCTTATAGCGATTCACATGAATCATTTTTATAACTTTTATTTAAATTAATATAGCAATGTGACATTTTTTCAGACACTGTCCTATATATATATATATATATATATATGGGACAGTGTCCAGCTAAATCACCCTTATAGTACTTCTTCAAAATTTCCAGAACAAGCAAAAGAAAAGTAACGCTCGCATTGAAATGTATGGCTAATTATAAATTCAGCGCCTAATAAATTTGTGAGGGATTTAGGATGCGTAAGGACCATTTGACAGAAGCTCATGGGTGTTCAAGGAAAATCAAAAAATTTGAAAACTAGCCAGAAGGGTGATTCTGCTGGCATATGATGGGGAATAATGATTATAAAATGCTAAGTCCTGCAGTTTTTTGCGGAACGTGAAACCACGTGTTGTGCCAGTACGTACTTGTATATAGGGCTGCCGCGATATGTCGCGATATTATATCGCGATATTTTCGGTCATATCGCGATACAAACGTGCATGGGATATACGGAGATAGACGGAAAAATGACGGAGATAGACGGAAATATGCGAAAAGTAATTCAGCAGGTGCAACTAGTGTTCGGCCATCCACGCTGCGTACACATACTGTAAATTATTCGCCCGGCCCCCATCGAAATATATTTAAACGTGTACTGCGAACTCTTATAAGCATCTTTTTCGTAGGAGTACATGAGTTTGTTTAAAGGAGGGGGGAAGGGGGGGGGGGGGGGGGGGGGGGGGGGGCTAATTTTATAGCGGCAAAATTACAACACGAACCCCACTTCGCATTATGCCACTGAAATATGCCTTTACCCAGCCTTTCTGGTAAGCGCGCGGCTCCATCATCTCTTTTCTGGTTTATATATTTCTTTTTTGGTTTATATTTTATATATAACTCATGCCTTGAGAAACCCTTCTGAGGTGCAGTAGAGGGAAGGCAACACAAGGCGGATATAATTTACCACTCCATACGATATCTCCTTGCCCTACAGTATGATGGGATGGTTTATGTGTTGGTTCTTTGGTCGCCACCACAACAACGCTGTAAATTGTGTGAACACAACAAATAATTGCTCGTTGGATATACTTTTTAAAAATATCGCGATACAATATCGCGATATTTTACTCACATCGCGATATATCGCGATATAGACGATATCGGCAAAAGACCATATCGCGGCAGCACTACTTGTATACTTTGGCCGTGCTGCATGCATGTCTATGACGAAATTAAAGCGAAAGCTTGGCACAACACTCTCAAACACATCAGGAGTAGACACCAGTAGTGACTCCAGGAGCACAGTAGCTTTAGGCACGGCTCCAACTAATGCACTGAAACAAGAATATATTGGCAACGTTAACTGAGAGCGCTTGTTGTGCCAAAAAGACTTGCGTCAAGTATGCACCACTATTATATATGGGTATAATAATTCAATTTTCTCATGCATTCTCTTCAGTGAAATTAAGTACCGTAAAGTCCCGCATATAATGCCCCCCCACCCCCATCGAAAAAAATACGCGCGTCTCCGTAACCACAAGAGCAGGGACTAAGCTATTTTGTTTTTCGAGATAAAAAGGGTCGTCTATAATTGTTTTAGCCCAGCGCTGATGGTAACCGAAGATACGTGCGTTTAAAAAACATTTTTCGATGGGGACGGAGGGGGGCATTATATGCGGGACTTTACGGTATATATGTATCGCCATCACAGATGCATACACTGGTAAAATAATCTATATACGTAACTTTTAAAATGCTTTTTGAAGCGTTATGTGCGCTGCTTTATACATTCGATGGCAGTGTTCTAACTCTATAATCGGTTTTGCCATTTTCACCAAAACAACACTATGCGTTTTCAAGATTTTTTCATTCACTTGGCTATTCCAATACATGCGACTGACATATACGCCTGTGGAGCTAACAAATTCCAAATGTACAATACTATTATTCTAGTGCCAAAGACCTGTCTTACTTCCCCCCCCACCCCCCCACCCCCACCCCCTCTTTTGCATGTCGTTCTGATCATTCCAACATTACTTGGTGGTTGCTTCGCGATTTACATGAAGACGGCGCGTCTTTGGCAATGCAGTAATGACTGCATTTGACAGTCTTCTTTCCAGTATATTCAGAATTGCTACAGTACAATGAGTTATGGTTTGTTTCTGTTCACATGGGTTTACTAAAATTTTAACTTGCGGCCTACGCGTATATAGGACCATATCATCCTACGCGTGTCATGGCGCATAACGGACCATTTCTTTTTGCTGCGCCGTTATTTTGTGCTAATATATATGGCATATCTAAGGAGCGCTTATTTAGTTCTTGAAACGTATAGAATTAGGTAGCATAAACGTCAACTTGCGCGATCATGACAGGTTTATTTTAGAATCTGCAATTTTAATTAAATATTACACTAGTCCCCAGACTACCTCTGTTGAGGACCAAAGGGTGATAAAGGTTAAAAGCGTTGGCAAAAGCGAAGCCATATAATATGTACTCTTGATCTCACGCTATTATCAGGCACCGCAATACATGACCAAATTGACGTAAGCAACTTTGGCGTTTCAAACAGCGCATATTACGGAGAGACTAGAGACGCATGCAGTATCTACCGCTGTAACTATCACAGAAACTATTCCTTCCATTTTAGCGATATACCATGCATGCTCATAATTTATCGATCCAACATTTATCGATGCTGTAATGTACCTTTGGGTGGTCGTTTTGTGGTCCTTTCGGTACCGCGCTTGAGATAACCCGTTTAGCAGATCTGGCAGCATCTGGATCTTTCCACTTTTAGATGCTCGAGTGGAATCAGAATTGTCCTTGAGATTGCATGGTAAAACCATCGAATTTGATAACGCTGGTTATTTTATACTGGTGAGTCATGATAGCTGATGTAATGTGCTATTTGTATATCAACACCAAATAAGGTACTACTCGCTTCAGCTAATTGCCCGATCGGTTAGGCGTCTAACAGACACCTGAAGATAACATGCGGACACATCCTGAAGCGATTGGTACACTTGGCGTGCTTTACAAACGTTCGTGTCGTGAGTTATGCTATCCCGAAGGAAGAAGATGACGACGACGACGACGACGACGACGGCGGCGGAGACGCTACTACCTGTTAACGGGGTGGTGATGTCGTTACCCGCCACAACCATCTGCGTAACGTGATTGTTGAGTTTTGCCATCGTGCCCATCTTGGAGTGAGAATAGAGTCGGGCAGTGGCATTACACCAGACTTAAGCCGTACCCGGCCAGCGGATGTACTTGTTCTCAATTGGGAAAGAGGGAAACATGCTGCCCTTGACATCACGGTGACCTCTCCCTTAATCCCTTCTATTCTAACAGCAGCAAGCTTGTCTGAAGGGGCTGAGCGGAAGAGGCGGAGGCCAGGAAGCACAGAGCAAACGACCCCAAGTGTTCAGAGCTGGGTTGGGTGTGTATCCCACTTGCGGTAGAGACTTATAGAAACTGGGGTAGGGAAGCCCAATCTACTTCCTCTCGCCTAGCTTCTCACCTGGCCATCATCACCTCTTCCCACAAAGGTAAGGTGCTCACAGAGCTATATAGTAGGCTGAACTTCACCCTGGTTCGGGCCGTAGCTAGAGCCTTACTGGCAAGATGTGCTCCCTCCCTTGGCCTCCAGGATATCTTTTGAATTTTTCTATGCATGTAATGTGTTATATTGTACATATATGTAATTATAATGTCAAATGAATTCAGACCTACTTTTATATAATAGCTAAGAATAATACATCATCATAACATTCAAAATTCTACAATTCTAGAGAAAAACGGGAATTTGAATAACTGTGTTCATTATCATATAGTTTTAACCACCTACTTGATAAATCATTTTAGACTGACAATCCTGTCATGTATGTTCATAGTAGCAGTAGAAGGCCATACAATATTTTGTCTGTTTCTGATGAAAGTTGTAAGTACATGGTCTTGAGATGCACTAAGAAAAACAATCTTACAACTCCAAAGTAAGGATGTTGTGCTGAATTTTCTTCCAAAACAAACATTGATTTTACAAGAGAACCACATTTATAATCTGATAAAATGTCTGTCCATTTACAAAACACCTTAGTATCACATTATATATGTCACTTTACAATAGTTGCTGATAGAAAATATCTTCCACCTTCACGTTACATTTCTTAGGTCGAACGATGAAGCCTATTCCATTACAAGCAGTTATGTGACTTATGTCGAGCAGTGTCCCCTGGTCTTATTCATGTTGGATTCTGGTCCGTTCATGTTCAGTGATAGTCGTATTCAGTCGACTGAGGCGAGATCGATAGCCATATAATGTTTTTATATAATGTCCTTTCATGACCGGCTGCTCATGATGAATTCATTGGTCCGCGTAGCGATCGAACGGCACAACTTTGCCCCCCATACTTATAAAAGGATATGCCCTACAAGCTTTCAAGGTAAGCTTACAGTTGACATTGCTATTGCTACAGTATGGTCTCCTCTGCTTCGCGAACGTAATGGCTGCATGCACCAAGATTTAAGGTCAGACGTGTTTCATACTGTAACCGGACCTTTATGTGTTTTCTTGATTTGTTTGGTGTGTGTCTGAACCGGAAGAACAACTTGCTCGATCGTCATAGCGTATAAAGACATCTCCTTTTCATATATATGTGTTCCGCATGCAGGTGGATTGGAAGTAGAGGATCTGGATGCAATTTGAACGCCGTTTTTGTGTTGTACTTATTTATTAAGATTTTTTAAAAATCAATAGAACCTGTTGTTGTATAGTTCATTAATATCAAATTTTGTTGGAATCATCACTTTACGGTACATATACGAAATATTGATACCTGTGTCAACACCCAATAGGGTGTGCTAGCTACACTTCAGGGGTGCATGTTGCCTCAAACACTCCTGAGCGGTTACCACTACACTCCACGGGGTGTTATTCCTAAACAGGCGTACAAACACCCTTAAAAGTGTGTTGCGGTAGCACCCTTTTTTAACAGTGCAGGTCCGTGGTTTCAAAAAATTTTAGTATAATAACGGTGCGTGCACGTTCCGTCAGTGCGTGCATGTATATAAATATGGGACAGTTCACGCGAAAATTGTTATATATAATTATTATAATTATATCTATAAAAGTTATTAAATTGCATGTCTTACGCTAGAATCACTATAACTTCCATACGTAAGCACTATTGATCACTATTTTCAGCACTCCATACTACGTGCTACATCATTTCTCTTTGCGAAATTCGATTTTCATGTCTTAGACAATTCAAGCTCGGTGTTGGCGTTACAAGGTCCGATATACCATGCGGTTCAAAACCACCACATCTTTCAGTAGGAGCGTTCAAATCGTTTCTTAAATTTTGGTGCGGCATGTAGACTGAAGGGTCTTGTCACTATTGATGTGTTTTGTTCGTTAATTTTTTTACCTTACCCGTTACGGAGATGCCGCTGTGCAATGTCAGGTCATTTGGCACCAATGATTTTGGCAAACCGCGTCCAATCTAATATTTGGGGGAAATCATTGGCGCGAATCGAGCGGGAAAATGTGCATTAACTTTGCACAGCGGTATATCTCCGTAACGGATACGGTGAAAATTAATAACAAAACAAATTTATTAATAGTGACAAGACCCTTTAGTTAGGGTCGGTCCGTGTAGGTCCGTGTACTTTTCCACAATTTAATTTCTCGTATTTCTATTTATACAAGGAGGGCAATTTCGGCTCAATTGGCAATGATTCACGTGATGGAATTCAATTTGTGGCCTCGCAATATGAAATATGAAATATCGTCGTCTTTATGAAATACTGAATGAACAGTGGTCATTCTGAAGCAGAATAATAGAAATACGAGAAATTAAATTATAGAAAATTACACGGACCGCTTTCCATACTCTACAACTTTTTTCTTATACGCACTGGAAATTAGTCTGTCCATCATGGAGTTACAGTGGCCTGAAATTTTAATTATGCGTACATTTTAATTGCACGCGTCGACTTTAATTTGAAGTTCCTTCCTGGAAAATGTTTATAAAATGCGCTCGGTCCCTTTTCGCCGCCACGAACCCATATGTAGAATAAGGCTAGGTCCTGCAGTTTTATATGGAACGTGTTGTGCCAGTACTTGTTTACACTGGACGTGCTGCGTGCATGTCTATGACGAAAGCGAAAGCTTGGCACAACACTTGTGCTCGAACACATCAGGAATAGACACCAGGAGCACAGTAGCTATAGGCATGGCTCCAACTAATGCACTGAAACAAGAATATATTGGCAACGTTAACTGAGAGCGTTTGTTGTTGTGCCACAAAAGACTTGCGTCTACCACTACTATGTAGGTCTAATAATTCAATTTTTTCATGCATTCTCTTCTACGAAATTAAGTATATGTGTTCGAAATGCTTGCATGCACTCATAAAAGTTGGAAAACTTCGCTATCACAAATGCATGCAATACTTATGCTAGCTGGTAAAATAAGCAATACGTACAACGGTATATAGCTTTTAAAAATGCCTTTTGAAGCTTGATGTGTGCTACTTCATGCATTCTGTGGCAGTGTTCTAACTCTAATCGGTTTTGCCATTTTCAACGAAAATACACTATGCGTGTTCAAGAACTTGGTCATTCATTTGGCTATTCCATGCGACTGACATATATGTATTGTGCATACGCTTGTGGAACTAACAAGTTCCAAATCTACAATATACTATTTTCCTAGTGCCAAAGACTTGTCCTACTACACCCCCCCACCCCCCCACCCCCCCCCCCACCCCCCCCCTTCATTTGCATGTCGTTCTGTTTCTTTCCAACCTTACTTTTTGGTACTTTAAGTTGCTTCGCGATTTACCGAAGACGCGTCTTTGGCAATGCAGTATTGCATTTGATTACTATTTCTACAGTACAATGATCATGAGTTATGGTTTGCTTCTGCATGTTCATATGGTTTGCTAAAAATTAATTTTAACTTGCGTCCTACGCGTAGGACTATCATCCTACGCGTGGGATGTCTGGAGATTAATGTCTATTGTCCTGAGTGTCCACCCGGGGGTACAATTGGACACTCTGGCGGATAGCAAAAAAAGTTTTTGCCATTCGGTCACGGAAGGGACCTGGCTGCATTTAACGGTACTGGCTTACAGAACAAGTGTTTTCAGGATCGGGCCGAGATAAACAAGGCTTAACTCCTTTTGGTACTCGTAAAATGAGCCGTGCTAGCGGGCCTATCCATTACGCTCCATGCGGATCGGTCGGAACGTAATGGATAGGTCTGCTAGCACAGCTCGTTTTACGGGTATCGAAAGGATTTAAGCCTTACTTATCTCGGCCCGATCCTGAAAAGACTTGTTCTATAAGCCAGTACCATTAAATGCCACTAGGTCTCTTCCGTGACCGAACGGCAAAAACTTTTTTTGCTGTCCACCAGGGTGTCCAATTGTACCCCCGGGTGGACACTCAGGACAATAGACATTAAAGGTTATAGCCAGGTAGAATTATGTATGGTTTAATTTTAATGCTTTTGCCATTTTATTGTATGCATGCATGGGGCGTGGTTATGAGAGGGTATCACTTAGATTAGTACTTTAATGTGTTCTATTAAAACATGTATATGGGACAGTGTCCAGCAAAATCAGCCTCTGGATAGTTTTTCAAATTTTCAAATTCTTTCATTTTCCGTGAACTCCAAAGAGATGGTCCTTACGCATCCTAAATTGGACTATCCATCATAAAGATATTGGGCACTGAATTTATAATTAGCCGTACATTTCAATGCGAGCGTTACTTTTGTTTTGCTTGTCCTGGAAAATTTGATAAAGTATCATAAGGGTGATTTTGCTGGACACTGTTCCATATATCAATATACGGACCGCGTACGCGTGTAAAACCAAATCCATTTCAGGCTATGCATGCTTGTCCAATTGTAAGAGTGCGCCATGGTTATGCTAGCGTCCCTTACATATACCATATAGGTTAACACAAAACAACGGCGCATCAAAAAATGGTCTGTTATGCGCCTATCATTGTCACATGAGACCCCCCCCCCCCCCCCCCCCCCGGGGTGGGGGTGGGGGGGGGGGGCGAAGTCGGGATTAAGGACGCGTGAATACTACTACTGCACATGCTATTTGCCATCGCCGGGTATTATTTGACCTCTACCACCTGCGCGTGCGCGCGGATGGTTGTGATCTGACCGGCTATTTGATTTGATAAAGTTCAAATTCCTCCTAACGCTCGAGGGGGGTGATGGGGGGGAGTGCGTCACGCCTGGCTGAAAGGTACCGCGTAGCCGAAACAACCGGTGGGCAAGCTGAGTTATTTAAGGAGAGTTGTGCGCTCATGCACAATACGCCCAGGCTATACAGGGATGGACTTTCCAGCTGTTGTGCTCGTGTGCCTAGGGGTGATTCACAGTGTCGCGGCACACGGTATCATGCCCACCTGCGGTGTTCCGGATCTTCCTAAGGACGGAGGTATCCAAGGGGGTACGCAGGCGCTGTACAGCATAGGCAGCGTCATCTACTACTCCTGCAATGACGGCTTCCAAATGCAGGCCGGATTCTCGTGGACGGCATGCCGACTGAGCTACACTGGGACCTACTGGCAGAATGGCCCTCCTACATGCGTCCGTAAGCAATAAACGATAGTCACGTCTTAGCTTCATACAAACCCACGCAATTCAGCTGGCCCGCGTATGTTCTTACGAAACTTATATACATAGATGTAGTACATGTACATAAATGCATTGTCCATATAAAAAAACAAGGAGTGTTTATTGTCCAAAACAAAAGTTGTAATGATGCGCATACGCATGCAGCTTGGTTCCATACACATGCAGTTGCTTATGAATGTATGCAATGATATAATGCTTACCTATCAATTTAAGGTACTAGGGTCTAAGAGGGGCCTTCACCTGTATGAATTTTCTTCGGCATTCATCATTGTTTCAATAACTCATGCATGCTGATATATTGCTATGCAGCTGTAACCTGTGCAGTTCCTTTGTCACCTATCGGTGGATCTGTTCAAGTCAATTCTTTCCAATTCAACGGGATAGCCATTTACAATTGCTCCAAGGGTTTTAAACTAGTAGGACAAGCAATTCGCACGTGCCAGGCCAACGGAGAGTGGTCCGGATCAGCTCCAAACTGTTCGGGTAAAGTGATGTTCTCGCCCACCGCTCCCCAGTTGCATGCATTCATTGATTATATTGTTCAATTTAGTTCAGAGTTGTGGAAATCTCCCATCTCCTAAAAACGGAGCAGTTCAGATTACTTCAACAACCGTTGGTGGGGTGGCAACATACACGTGCAACACTGGATTTGATCTGGTGGGAGTGTCACTTCGCACATGTCAGTCAAATGGAGACTCAGCGCAATGGTCTGATAATGCTCCACAGTGCAATCGTGAGTCATGCCATTTAACTCTGCATGGTTAAATATAATAGCTTCTTTCCATGCATCATAGCTATTCACTGTGGACCTCTAAGTGCACCCAAAGGTGGTTCAGTTTTTGTTACATCCGCAAACGTGGGAGGCACTGCAACTTTCACATGCAACAAAGGTTTCAACCTCATAGGAATGAGCCAGATACAATGTCAGGCCAATGAACTGTGGTCTGGACCAGTCCCCACATGCCAAGGTGAGGGGGATAGCTGTGTTCAGCTGCTGCAGACAGGCAACTAACATACACTGTTTGCCTCCTCCTAACAGTCGTAGATTGTGGAAATTTGCCTGCGCCCAGTGGAGGATCAGTTTTCAGCACCTCGACCACAATAGGGAGCACGGCAATATATCAGTGCAATAATGGCTTTGTCTTGACGGGTGCTTCTAGTCAAACATGCCAGCTTAATGGACAGTGGAGTGGATCTCCCCCGCTGTGCACACGTAGGTTGCACAGTATTGGTTAATCCACAAAATAAACATGAACGCCACCTCATTATAGTTGTGGACTGTGGCTCGCCTAGTAACCCGAAGGGAGGATCGGTTACGGTTACCACTACATCATTTGGAAGCACTGCTATTTACACATGCAACAAAGGATTAACTCTGATTGGAGCGAGTATAGTGCAGTGCCTAGCAAATGGCATGTGGTCAGGGAGCATTCCCAGATGCATCAGTAAGTACTGTTCTGATTCTTACAAAACAAAATTCCAATCTGTACTCAATTATTTGTGTTCCACCAGTCGAGGCTTCTTGTGAATATCCTCCTGCGCCAACAAATGGAGCCGTTTCTGTTACACAGCTAGGAGTTGGAGGTCTTGCGCTTTATAACTGTAATCCTGGGCTCAGCCTTCTGGGGTCTCCAAGCATCGTGTGTCAGGCAGGAGGGAAGTGGTCAGGAGTTGCTCCCACCTGCATCATGTAGGTTGAGTTAGATGGCCCCAAGTTACTGAGGCATGGAGACCTTGTAAACATATGGGGGCTGATTAATATCACTTAAATGATGCCATACGCTTTATAGCATGCATTGGATTATGATGGAATGAAACGTTTAGTATTACGCAAATGGTAACATGCGTGTATTTGAATTTTTATTCTATGCACTCTTAGACTCTTGTGTGCCGTAATTGTAATGTGCTATTATTATTCCAGCTGGTTACATTTTTCTCCCGTCCAATGTGCAGGTCAAAGGCGAAAGAACAGTGAAATACATATGGATGTAATTGGATATACCATTAACTGACTATTTTACGTGCTAGGAACTATTTTTTTAACACTTTGACTTTGAGGTTTTAAATCTTGCTAAAATGAGCTATTTTACTGCCATAAAAAAATGCTATTTCACAAGTGAATTGAAAGTGTTTAAGAATTTTTAGAAGCAAAGATAGTTGAGAACAGAACACAGAAAGCGGTACCTTTAATTGACCACCACATTGCAACAACGCTTCATTTTAGTACTCATTTCATGCTTCTTCCTGTTGTGTAGTTAATTTGGGACGAGTGTGGAGGTATCCCCTTGTGTTGTAACTCTCCTTATTAACTTGACTAGCCTACCAAGAAAGTAGTAAAAGCCATAGGAAACTGATTAAAATAAATTCAAAGCATTACCCGAATTCAGTCCAAAAGTTTGAATTTAAATTTAAATAACTTGAATTTTAACTTCTAGACAATGACAAGAAAAGAGAAAATCTTGAGCAATAGAAAAGCGATCCAATATTGCAGGGGAGGGGGGGGGGGGGGGGGGGGGGGGCTAGGGTGGTGATCTCCTTGTGCATTCTATCAGCAATGCCAGGGAACATCATCATGCTATGTACAGGACAGGACAGTGTTGGTGTGCAGGTCCTTTGTGATGGTCATGTCGCACTTCATAATGGAGTTGTAGCTGGTCGACATACTCTATCACCTAGGAACCAGGGCAGGATCAGAGTCTCTGGGCATCTGTGAACACCTCCGTGAGGATCTCACCAGGTAGTCAGTCAGGTCATGACTGGCAAGGTCCAGATGAAGGATGGCATGGGAAGAGCATAAGCCTCATACATTGGGAATTAAGGTGGAAAATACCATCTCCAGTGTCGAACACAATACTAGTGGTACATCTAAATGTGTACAGACAGCTTGGGTGGCAATAAACATGGAAGGGGTGTTGAAGATCTCCAACAAGATCTGGGTTATCTTCTCATAGGAGGATTGGGTGCTCCTCAGGGGACACTCAAAGCTTGTTGTAGAAGGTGTGGTGCCAGATCTATATCAAATGGAACAAGCCTTGTCAAAACATTATTCCTACATAACTAGTCTCGTACCCAGACCCAAATGACTTTAAAATTATCATTTTCAACAGTATAATTGGGGTTGAGAATAAGAACGATATACTTGTTCTGGCATCCTAAAAGATTAGGGTGCTGAGGCAAGGTAAGTGAGTTGCAATTCATCTGTTTAGTGTGGAAATGTGTGAATAAGTTTTGTCCCAGACTCACACAACCTTAAACAACAACAAGATTAAACAACAACAACAGTAATAATAATAATAATAATAATTTGTGTGTAATAAAAAAATAAAAAAAACAAAAAATAAATAAATAATAATAATTATTATTATTATTGTATTTATTATTATTTTTTGGCATATATCATAAGGAACCATACAGCACACCAACATATTATTATTATTTAATTAAAGTCAGAAGGGATCACAGTCCTAGCCAGTATGGCCCTTGCTATGGCTCTCACCAGGGTGATATTCAACCTTCCAAACATGTCACTGATCACCCTGGCTTTACAAAATGAGGAAGAGCCAAAGGCCAAGCGTGTGGCCAGTAGAGCAAAGGTTCTACTTGCTTCCTCACCCCAATTGCAGTAAGTTTCTACTGCTAGAGGCACACACCTCCAGCCTAGTTCAGCACATTGTATTAATAATAATAAATGCACTTACAGGATTAATATATGTATTATTATTATTATTATTATTATTGAGAATACAAGATACAAGAGATACACAAATGCACGTACAGGATTATTATTATTATTAATTACCAGCTGATGTAACTTCTACTGATGAATTGCTGACTTCACCCAAAAATCAGAAGGAGCTTTCTAGTAGGATTGAACATAGTCAGTTTCATGCACTCTTTGAGTCCTCTTCACTGCCAAATAGGGCACGGCTATTATCAGTCGCATCCCCTCATGCTGCTTCGTGGCTTTCAGTTGTGCCATCTCCTGGACTCAACCTACATCTGGAATCTGCAGAGTTCCAAACTGCAATAAAATGGTGGCTTGGGATTGGCCTATTCAGTGGGGAGAAATGCCCTTGTTGTCTTACCTTGTCATTAGATCCCTTAGGTCACCATGCATTAACTTGTCGATATAATGGTGACGTGGTCTCTCGCCACAATAGGGTTCGGGATAGTTTTTTTGAGTCTTGTAGGCAGGCGGGTATTGGTGGCCAAATGGAAGTTGGAAGTGGTTTGGGACATGATGCCCGACATACAAGGCCAGCTGACGTGCTTGTTCCTAATTGGGTTCTGGGAAAACCTGCAGCTTTTGACATAACTGTCACATCACCGCTTACTCCAATTACTCTACATGAAGCGAGTGTGACAAGTGGGTCAACTGCTCAGGTGGCTGAAAACAGAAAACATGCCAGCAATGACACAAAGTGCTCAGAGCTTGGATGGGTGTGTGTACCTTTGGCAGTTGAGGTTTATGGATGTTGGGGTCCTGAAGCACAGACAAACCTTTCTCGACTGGCAGCGCGCCTGGCAATTAGATTAAATTGTTGCAAGTCCCAGGCCACTTCGGCTCTCTATAGCAGGTTAAACCTGGTTCTAGTTAGAGCGAATGCCAGAGCTCTGCTGTCCTGTTCAATGGCAACTGGATGTTAGCCTCCTCACCTTCTTCGTTCCAGTGTATTGTTTTTTGTTTAGTAACATAGTGTAACTTAAAACTGTAAATGTTGTATGTGGAGTATCAACTTAGTGAAATAACTTATAATTGTGTTTGTGTGTTGTACATCATCCTCATGTTTCGTTATTATTAAAATTATTATTATTATTAAAACTAAATAACAATTATTATTAAGTACAACTAAACTACTAATAGCAAGTTAGGAGGGTGGAAGCTCCCTGGCCAGGATGGCTCTAGCAATGGACCGAACCAGGACCACATTCAACCGGCCATAAATTTCAGCCACAACTACTACCTTGGGGGAGGACTGGTGAATGGCTAGGAAGGATGCCAGCCTGGAGAAGGTATCATGTGCCTGCTTGCCCCAATTGCCATAAGTCTCCACTGCCAATGGGATGCAGGACCAGCCCAACTCTTGGCACTTGGGTCCATTGGAGTGCACGTGGAGCTTGCGGGTCTCTGCTGCCAGGGCTGCGGCACCAGCCTGGTGACATGATTCACCCAAGATGACAGAGCAGAGTGGTGAGGTAATGGTCAGGTCTAGTGCCGCAGGTTTGCCTCTGTCCCAGCCAGAAATGAGGATGTCAGCAGGTCTGGTGTGGGCAAGGTCTCTGGTAAGGTCATGACCTCTCTCCACACTCACACTTAGGTGGGCACGACGACAAAGGTCAAATACCACATCTAGTAGACGATTATGGCGTGTGACCACATCCCCCCCCCCCCCCCATGCCTGCAGGTCACAGCATGGTGACCAAGAGGATCAAGAGCAGTATCGGGGCAGAATGGGCACATGGACCGACCAGAAGTATCTAACCCCAGCCACCACCTAATAGCCATCTGGAACTCATTCGATTCCAGGTGCAAGCCCAAACCAGGGGAAGGGACCACTGATAGCCAAGAGGGAGCATGAGGAGCAGCCACTGACAGGAGGCAAGCTCTGTTAGCTGGAGAGGAGGATTCCAACAAGATGTGGAAATTTTGGGCTTGGATCAATCCTGACAAGACCTTCTGGTGAATGGGAGACTCCAGAGTAGAATTGACTGTAATGGCATTAAAGGGGGAGACTTGAGTGTTAAACATTGCCACTGCCTGTTTTAGGTGAATATTATCAGCCTTGCCAAAGCCGGAGAATGACAATAATAATAATAATACATGCCGTTCCCCACAAATTGAGAAAGGAAGTGATATTCTTCCCAAAGACCAATCAAGACCAGCAGACATCCTAGTGCCAAACTGGTCCCTCTCACGCCCAGCTGCATTTGACATAAAGGTCATCAATCCACTTAATTTGCAATTTATACAAGAAGCGGCTCAAACCTGTGGTCATGCAGCTGAGATGGGAGAAGAGGCCAAGCACTCAAGAAATGATGAGGCATGTGCCCTTAGAGGATGGTCATGCATCCCTTTGGTTGTGGAGGTGTTTGGGGGATGGGGCAATGAAGCCATCAATGTACTTTTGGCCATATCCAAAAAGGTAGCCACTCAACTCTGTCGACCTCTAAATGAGGTTATGTCGGGCATCTACAGTCGCCTCAGCCTCACCCTCATGGGGCAGAATGCCAGGGCAATTTTGGCCAGATGTGTCTCACCAAACACTTGCTTTGACTTTTTGTTATTTGTAGTGCTTATGTTTTAAATTAATGTATTCTGATAAAGAGTATTATGGTTATAACATTCAGTATCAGTTTTCCAGCCAGTTCCACAGTTAGATTCGCAAGATGCCTTTTTGCAGCTCAGTATTCAATCGCAGCTGCCCCAGTCAACTTTGCAGCTGTCAACACCGCCATTGCAACCATTTTCAAATCCACCACCATCAGTCCCCTTTTCAATGCTGTCACCTCCATCAGACTTAGATGCGGAGGCAAGTTCTCATTGTCAAGTTGCGGCCTCGTCCGCTTGTCACAACCTACCGCCAAGACCTCCTGTTACGATACTGAGGCGCATACCACGCGCTTGTAGGGAGCAGTCTGCTACCAAATTAGCCTCGATACTCAATGAATACCATATCAAACAGCAGCGATTCCTCTTCGTGGCATCGTTTATTACTTTTTAGTACACGTTGCCTTTCAGTTCCATCCAGAGGTGGCTGCCGTCGTTCCCTCTCCAAAATGGTTAACAATCAGATAAGGAACGAATCGGACCCTCTGCTGCCCCCAAGACAAAAGCCTGTTCTAAAGAAATACAAAGATCCTTTGGAATACGTGGCAACTCGTGTGTCAGCTAAAATTGAAGATGGAGACTTCAAGGGTGCTATAAGACTAGCTATATATATCCGATTACATAGTTGCCCCAGAGAATGCCACTACCTTTGCTGATTTACAACAGAAGCATCCAAGTTTAAACCCCGAAGCTGTGATTCCAACTCTGACAAGTGACCCACTACCTAGTGTGCCTGTGACTTCTGATGAGATTGTCAGAGCCATCCAGTCCTTCCCTTGTGGCTCTGCAGGAGGGCCTGATGGTCTAAGGCCACAACATCTTAAAGACATGATTAGCCTATCTGCCCACTCTGGTGGCACAGCCCTAGTTGAAGCATTACGTTCCATCATCAGTTTGATCCTCTCTGGCCAAACACCACTTTCAATCTGGCCTTTTTTCTTCGGTCCGGTGCTTCTTTGATTGCATTAGAAAAGAAAGGAGGAGGGATCAGACCAATAGCAGTTGGCTGTACTCTCTGTCGCCTTGCAGCAAAGGTGGCCAGTGGAAAAGTGATGGTTGGAATGGCCACATTGTTATCTCCACACCAACTTGGTTATGGAGTTAGCAAAGGAGCTGAAGCAGCAGTGCATGCTGCAAGATTCTACCTCAGAAACATTGGATCCAACAAAGCTAGTATTACTGAAGTTGGACTTCACAAATGCTTTCAATTCTATTTGCAGGGATAAAATGCTGGAGGCTGTGCAACGCTTGGCTCCCAGTATTTATCCTTTTGTCCATTCTGTGTATTCTTCCCCCTCCTCCTTGTTTTGGAGTGGCAAAATCATCCAGTCATCAGAGGGGGTCCAACAAGGGGATCCTCTTGGGCCACTCCTTTTCTGCCTCACAATACAACATGTGTGCTCCCTGCTGAAGTCTGAATTGTGCATCTTTTATCTAGATGATGGCACTCTGGGAGGAGTTCTGTCATATGTTCTTTATGATATTGAGGTGATCAAGAAAGAAGCTGGAATTGTTGGTCTAGACCTCAATCCCCAGAAATCTGAAGTAATAAGTACCAACCCTGATCTCATTGCCACTGTACAGTCTGCCTTATCTGGGATACGTGTGGTTAATCAAGCTGATGCCACACTATTGGGTTCACCAATTGGAGATATGGATTCCATCACAGTAGCTATTGATGCCAAGACTGCCATGCTGAAGTGCCTTCGTGAGAAACTCCATTACCTAACTTGTCATGATGCCTATCTCCTATTGCGTCGCTCTTTGGCCATACCTAAACTTTTGTACCTGCTTAGAACGTCACCTTAATTGTTTTCTCTCATCCAGTTTAAAGATCTATGATGATGAACTCAGAGCAACAGTCTGTAGCTCTTTTAATATCCAACTGGCTGAAAGTGACCCCTCTTGGACACAATCCACTTTGCCTGTGTGTCATGGTGGGCTTGGAATTCAGAGTGCTGTGCAGCTGGCACCTTCTGCCTTCTTGGCTTCAGCTGCTGCCTCCTCCGCCGGACTTGCTCACCTAATTCTGCCAGCAAATATGCAACCACCCCAGCTCAGCTATGTGGATGAGGCTCTTGCCGCATGGTCCCAAGGGTGTCAAGAACAACCCCCCACTGATGCTGCTGCCCATCATCAGAAGACATGGGATTCCATCAGAGTATCTTCTATTGCAGATACACTATTTACAGACTCATCTGATCCAATGCACAGGGCTCGTTTCCTTGCGGCATCCTGTAAGGAGTCCGGTGCATGGTTAAATGCCCTGCTGGTTACATCACTGGGACTACGCATGGATAATGCTACTATGAGAATATCTATGGGTCTCCGTCTGGGACTACCTTTATGTCAAAGCCATACCTGCCAACACTGTGGGGCAGAGGTGTCTCAGTTTGCCACGCATGGCTTAAGCTGCAGAAAGAGTGCAGGACGCCATCACTGCCATTCAGCTGTGAACGAGATCATACACAGAGCTTTGGTTGCAGCACATGTTCCATCACGTTTGGAGCCTTCAGGTCTGTATCGTTCAGATGGGAAGCGACCTGATGGTGTTTCAATTGTCCCTTGGAAGTGTGGGCAACTTCTGGTGTGGGATGCAACGTGTCCGGATACTTTAGCACCTTCTTACTCCACAATTGCTGCACAGCAAGTTGGAGCAGTTGCTCAACAGGCAGAAGATAGGAAGATGCAGAAGTAAAAACACCTTGACTCATGCTACTTTTTCACTCCAGTGGCAATGGAGACAAGTGGAGTTTTTGGACCAAAGACTGTGGAGTTGGGGCATCGATTGAGGCAGGTGTCTGGTGAAGCCAATTCCTTTGCATACCTCACTCAGAGACTCTCAGTTGCCGTCCAATGTAGCAATTCAGCTTCTGTGTTGGGAACATATAAGATGGACAGTCAAGAGGAAGAGTTTTTTTGTATTAAAATTGCTGTATTGTACGAGTGAGTGAGTGAGTGCATTAGGATAAGTATATGTTAGGTCGTGTAGTTGTTAGCCATATGTGTATGTATTCCTGAATTTACATCATTAATTATGACGAAAATAATAATAATAAGTAATAAAAACATTCTCTATACGAGAAGGTTGGTGGTATATAGGAATCAAAGGTGATGGTGGTGTAAAAAGCAAGGGAACAAGGTTTCTGATTGAAAAGGAAAAATGAAATAGACCTATATTAGCAACATGTTGTCATATATAAATAATATAGGTCTATTTCATTTTTCCTTTTCAATCAGAAACCTTGTTCCCTTGCTTTTTACACCACGATCACCTGTGATTCCTATATACCACCAACCTTCTCGTGTAGAGAATGTTTATATTTCTTGTTTCCTAAATTTTTTGTCGCCATGGGAACGGTTAAATATAGCAACCGATATTACGTAATGATTACATAATCAGTTTTATGCTTTATTCATATATCTGATACCTGAAGATGTTCTTCCAGGAGATTATAAAGCGATTGGTATAACTTGCGCTCTTTAAAACCATTCCTATACCGAGTTGTACTTGGGCGAGAAGAATTAGACGACGACGGAGAAAAACTGGCCTGGGACGAGGAAAAACACGACCTTTTTTGTTCTCTTAAAGCAAACAGTTCGAAGACTGGAATAAAACATTTAAATGACCGTCTTTGCCTTCTGGTTCGATAGCAACAAAGAGCTAAACTATCCGTTTCTTGGTACGCGAGTTATACGCGGGTCGCGTTTTTTTAAATGACATTCATGATACTGCAGGATTCCTATATCTGAACCTGCGTCAGCAGGTTCAATATAGGATTGATTGAGGAGTGATGAATGTCATTAAAAATTTTAAATCGCGTCGGGAGGGACAACGAAGAAACGGATTGCTTATCACTTTGCAGCTATCGAACGACAACACCAAGATCTACGTTTTCGTGCTAGTTTCATGTCATTAAACTATGCGCTTCCAGACAAACAAAAAAACCTGCTTCTCGTGCCCATTCCCAAAAAAATTGTTGGTCGTCGTCGTCTTCTTCTTCTCCGTCAAGTATAACTCACGCTAGGAATGGTTTTAAAGAACGGCAATGATACCAAACGCTTCAGAATTTACCGGCGCGGTGCCCCTTAAGGTCATAATTGAGAAAGAAGCTACAACGAAAAAGTATTATATACGGTATGGGTATACTAAAATACCTGCGAGCTGTGCATTTAATAATCCTGAAAATTTGAAATAGGCCTATATTTAG
Source organism: Eunapius fragilis (assembly GCA_963681505.1). Classification (NCBI taxonomy): domain Eukaryota; kingdom Metazoa; phylum Porifera; class Demospongiae; order Spongillida; family Spongillidae; genus Eunapius; species Eunapius fragilis. Next base: position 1,530,588 of record OY811986.1, on the reverse strand, counting down.
CCCATACAACAGACTGTGCACTATATGTTGAGACGTGAGTAGGCTAAATTTTTTACATACTAGTACGTATTTATTAAAGTTATATAGTAACTTGTGGTCGGGGCAATGCACAAAGCGTTCGTAAGGTATAGACATTTGTCCATTGCACATCGTTCCTCATCACATTACAGTTATGAAGCTTCGTTGACACGGAGAAAAAAAAACTTATGAAACAAGTAAATAAAAACCTTCTCTAACGAGAAAGTTGGTGGGCATATAGGATTGACAATGGTGGTGTAAAAAGCACGGAAACAAGTGTGACAGAAATTTTACTGGAAAATTGAAATAGGCCTATGTTTAGCCCACTCACATTTAGGCAGCGCACGCCTGAGAAAATGGGCTAAATATATAGGCCTATTTCAATTTTCCAGTAAAATTTCTGTCACACTTGTTTCCGTGCTTTTTACACCACCATTGTCAATCCTATATGCCCACCAACTTTCTCGTTAGAGAAGGTTTTTATTTACTTGTGGAACCTTCTCGCGTAGGTTCCGATAAGTTGTGAAAAAATAATAATAATAAGTAGAGCTCACGAGCGTATAGGTGGAGATGGGTAGCAATCTTACATCTGAGCATGACCATTCACGCCCTGCAGACATTTTGCTACCCAACTGGGCCCTTGGCAAACCAGCTGCCTTTGATATTTCAGTGACATCACCGCTAAACCCAAAATCGTTTCAGTAGCGGGATTGTCAGCTGGGGCAGCCGCCTTGTCCACTGAAGAGCAAAAGCATACTGAGAATGACCCCAAATGCAATGCTTTGGGCTGGTGTTGTGTACCTCTGGTCACGGAGTCCTATGGTGCTTGGGGAAAGGAAGCCATGGACTCGTTTAAGATGCTTGCCTCCCGTCTTGCCATCATATCGGGCAAACCAAAGTCAGTCGTGCTGTCTGAAGTGTATAGCAGGCTCAACTTGCATCTGGTAAGGGAAAATGTGACAGCAATCCTTTCCAGGTGGCTCCCATCTTAAAGCTGATTGAACTGTAGCATGATTTGTTATGTAATAATTTGTATTTAATCAGTGTTGTTACTGTATATTCATGTTAATGATAGGGAATATATATTTCAATGCACCACATCAAACACTACACATCTATATTCCCCACCCAGAACAATCCCCTCCAACTTTGAAGCGCCCAATCTAGCGGTTGCAGACCCACATGGTTTTTTGGAAAGGGATCCTTGCAGCCCTTGACCACAGATTTCGGGAGTGATTGCTCTTCCATGGAGCTATTCAGCACCAAAAATACGCCTTTCGTCTTCCCTTCCGAGCGCACCACTTCCACCTTGTCACCAAGCCACTTCAAAGTAGAGAGTCGTTCCAATACATGCCCACCACAGGGGAACATCAGCACTTCAGCCAGACACAGCGTGTAACATGAGGTGGCCAGCCTACATGATATAAAATTATTACTATGAGTAGACTATATCTGAAACATTAGAGCCTTGCTCTCCCGTGCAAGGTTTCAGCATTCGGAGGAGGGGGGTTAAGGGTGTGGGTGTGGGGTGGTTGCTGCTGTGACTTTGATTTTTTTTTGTGTGCAGTATGGTGTAAAATTATTCATTGTTATGTATAATGTGTATTTTGTGTTGTAGAATTTATTATTAAAACCAAATGTTATATAATTACATGAATGAAGAATAAATGGACATACACAAATACACTGATACATAAACATATAACAACTAGACTACACACAATGTACACAAAATGCTCCAGATGAGCTCGCCGGCAGGACTCCGCAAGGATATCACGCAGTTTTTTGTGGTGGGAAACCACATCACCATCCCTTATTATTATTATTTTTTAATTTTTTAAAATGAATAATAATAAGGAAAATGATATTATTGCAAAAATGAATAATTAAAATTATTATTGAGAACAAGATACAAGAGAATACATGAAAGGAATAAATGCATGTACAGAACTATTTTATTATTATTACTTTATTTTTTTAAATTTTTTTTTAACCATCATAATTAGTTCATTGCAATTTATGAATGCATGAAAGTGTATGTTACACTCATATATAAACATATACAACTAGACTACACACAATGTACACAAAATGCTATATATCTACCCTACATCACTTTGACCGATGCTACGGGCAAGGATGGCAATTGCATTAGCTCGTACCAGGTGAAGGTTCAGCCACCCGTAGAGTTCGGTAAGAACTTCCTAGCTCTGAGCACTTGGCATCATTAGCATTGTGCTTGCGCACCTCAGCTGCCAGAGCTGCAGATCCACTTGTCACACCCGCTTCCATTAACATACTTGAATTTAGCGTAGATGTGACAGTCAGAACTAGAACTGCTGGTTTGCCCAAATCCCAATGAAGGATAAGGATTTCTGCTGGCCGTGTTATATGTCCTTCATGCCCCAAACCACTTCCTGCTTCAACTTGAGGACCCAAACAGGCCCGTCAGCAAGATTCTAAGAGGACATCCCTGAGCCTGTTGTGCCGTGACACCACATCTCCTCCATGCTTGCATGTTAAGGCATGGTGGCCTAAAGGGTCCAAAGCATGGTATGGGCAAAAGGAGCAAACAGGAATATCAGTAACAGCAATGCCCAACCACCACTTTACAGCAACCTGAAACTCAGCAGGTTCAAGATGGAGATTGAGCCTGAGGGAAGGAATCACAGAGAGCCAAGCAGCTGCATGTGGCGAAGAAATGGAAAGCAGACGTGCTTTGTTAGGCAAGGAGACCTTATCAAGTAATACACTTAAATATTGATCTTCAATTTTGCCAGAAAGAGATCTTTGGTGCATCACACCATCAAGATAATCCAACACTAAGGCATCATCAACACTAAGGAGACAAGTTCATTATAATCCTTGATGGATTCAGCTAGGTGCTTGCAAGAAGATGAGCAGACACCAGAAGCACTTAAAGTGGATATGTAGGCAGCTGAACTGTGTTCTGAAAAACTATGGAGCCCAAGGCCCCCTCTGCTTAGGCTGAGTTGGGTTTGTTGCCATGCGGCTATTGTGGTGCATTCAGAAAAACAGCGACGGACATCATCATCAAAGAATTGCAAAGCCTCACCAATTAAGGCTGAGGGGGGGGGGGGGGGAGGGGGGGGTATATCTAGCAAGGTGCACCAACTTGCAGAAGCCACCACATTGCCTAAGCAGGAGCAGAGCCACCTGTGGATCAACAGCACCCACATCCTCCAACTGTTCAAGCAACTTGGAATCATCTGCACGTTTGTGTGCAAAAAAAGATTATATCTCCAATTGGAGCTCCAAGAATCTCAAAATTAGGAACACTAGACTTTTTCATCAGAGGTGAAAATGAGCTGAGATCACCCAAGCCAAACAACTCACATTTTCCAGCATTGATAAAAAGACCAAGTGGAGGACCCAGCTCCTGGATGATAGAAAATACCTTTGCTAAAGCAGGCTTAGGCCCTGCAACCACACCATCATCAATGTACCATCTGTGGAATAGCAAACTGAAACAGTCATTATCAGTAGCGATGGCAGTGACCAGCTTGTGCAAAACAAGGCAAAGAACATGGGCCTAGTGGGTCACCCTGCTGGACACCAGTTTCTGAGCTGATGATACCCATGGGATGCCACAAAGTAGGGTGCTGACCGTAACACCACGAGGCCCAGGGGAGCAATTCAGGGAAGTGGGCACTACATTCATCTAAGAGGGCCTGACGTGATACCATTTAAATGCATTGCGCATATCAATTTTCATTATGGCAGAATCTTCATCCATCCAATGATCATCCACACAGTGCCTTAGCCCATGGATGATTTTCTCAGCTCCTGATGGACACACTACTCCCATTTGGAGTGGGGCAAAATATTCACTGGCCTTTTCCTTTGTTATTTGCACATAAACACTTCCCAACCAAGTGGTGTAAAACTTCTCCCACTGCAATAGGACGATATCAGGAAGACTGTTAGGTTTGTTCATATCAAGAGCAGTGAGACTTCCTCCTGCCAAAAACTTGGAAACTGAAAATGGTACCTTTCCTGAAGCTAGAAGATTAACCACATCTCTCAATAAAGCACCAATGGATGATGGTTAAGGCACCTCAGCAGCATTCAACCAATGCTGAATATGAAGGCCGGATGGTCCACAAACTGTAGCCTTAGAGAAAGACTTAAGAATGGTCAAGACATAAAAATCAGGAGGGAGAATAACCCCTGCCAGAGTGGGGACAGGTGGCAGCATTGGAAGAGGTCCCTCAGGGTGCTTGGCCTGCAACAGCTTCCACGTTGTCTCATTGTTGGGTGCAACTCCAGAAGATGTTATACAGTCGGGACTCGAAGATACGGAAAATCGCACCTCAAAGATACGGAAAATAAGGCCCATTCATTGCTCTTTAAATAAACAATCCGTGGTCTTAACAAACCAACCACGTTGCCCTAGGCCCTCTAATGCGATTCACCGCTGAAGGCGCCCTTAACTGAAATGTAATTCACTTGAGCGCGCCGCTTCGTTGTGCCAGGCAAAGTAAACAATCTGCTGTCGCACGGCTGTTTGCGGCTCATTCAATGTTGGACAATAAGACCTACGCCCCGAAATATTGAAACGATGACATCATGCATCATGACCTAACCAAGCACTTTGTATTTTCGAGCTATATAAGGACTGTACTTGTTGCACCGACATGTAACAGCCATTCTAGTAGAGACATACCATTTATCTATCCATCATATAAATTTTGTGCCACAACTCTGTAGCGCCCGCTAGCTATAGCGCTCGCAAGCCGAGTACCTCAGTTGGATATCCTCCACAAAGAAGTGAACAGTGGACCACTGCCAATTTTCCTAGGAAAAAGCTAAGCGTGATTAAGTAACGGAAGGTTAAGATTACCTAGACAGCGTATAAACCAAATGCGGCCGGCTGAAATGATGGCGCTGCAGATCGTCAAATATCGCTGATTTTACAAGAGTTTTAATGCCGTGTCAAGCACAACGATAGGTATAGTCCTGAAAGTTCAATCTTCGTTGATTGTGGTATTGCTGCCACATCTTGTGAAACGATGTTGATAAGGTGCTTCATCACACACTGCATTGTAGTCCTGCAACTGCATCTCTTATACATAGGCATATGTTATTCTGTGCATGCAATTATGCATCCATACGTGGATTTGTCTCCTTATTCTGCAACCCGGAAGGAGACTGACTGAATCCTGCCACTTATCTACAAGCTAAGTGCATGTAATGAAGATGATGTTAACTAGGGCAATGGCATTAAGAGCTAAAGGTTATAAAGTCATGCAGCATTTATACTGGCATTCAGTTTCAATGCTGTTGAATCAGATGTATTATTCGATAACTAACGTTTACAGTGAGTGCAAGGTGTCAGGTGTGAAACCTGGTAGGTCGTTGACATGCAACTTTAGTGATGGAAATGCACGGTGTTTTGATAATCCAATGCTTTGGGGTACATTGTGCCTGATTCAGTGCCTGATAAGATCAAGTAGAAACTTTTATACCTGCAGTGTATAGTACACATTATTGTGCCTCTCCTCCCTTGCAGAGGTCCAAGCATGCTTGATCCATACCATGTACTTCATCACTGGGGATTTAGTTGTCATGCAGGGTGAGTGAGTGCAGAACTAGAATCACAGCTGGCCTAGCAATCATTTGGCATTAGCTGTGCAACACCCATAAAAATCAACTGCAAAAAATCTAAAACAACTTTGCACTCACTTATACATACATGCATGTAAATGGCACGTAAGGCTTCTACTACAAACTATATCTCCAGGGAGAGGTCAGATGCAAGAAACCTCAAAGGGGGTTGAGATAGCTCTCCATTTTCATTCTTCTGGCAGAAAGAAGGTACAAGAAGACACCTATATATGTTCCACATTGATGGAAAAGCTATTGGGTGCACGGATAGCTTAAATAAAATGATATTTATAAATCAACTCGCTATACATAGTTAGACTGTAATCCCTGATTCCACCAATGAATGCTTCCTATTTTGATCACTGATCACTTAATAGATTTTAATTCTCAAGTAGTTAGTCTCTAAGTTATGCACAAGGTAAACTCTGGAGACCATCATTACAGTGTTGTCATGCCGACTGATATGTTGCTAAGGCATGTGGATATTCCCTAACAGACATGCTTGTAAGGAAGAGTCAAGCTATTCTTTGACTAGTTTTGTGCCATTGTCGATATTGCTAGGGTCTAAGATGCCATATGCATATCAGAACATCTGGCTATAGCTGATTTTTGACTTCAAAAGTCATCTATAGCCGTCTGATGTCCCTGGAACATTCACTCTGCTACAATGTTTAATACCAAGCTAGGTATCTAGGGGGTAATGCTGTGTCATAACAATAGGGATGTATTATGCAACTGCAAATACATTTGCTTGATGCAGCTCCAGAAGCTGCCTACCTCTCTATAAACATAAGCAAAGAGAGGGCACAACAAATACTGTAGAATTGACATGAAAGTTTGTCACCTGCAATCGTGTAGATTGACAAGAGCATTAAACGTTGGGGTGCGAAATAGTGCTGTTGTACTTTTAAGGCTTAATAGCACACTCTTAATTAATTAGCTGGCCTTGTGAACCATTCCTTTCCACCAGTTGAGGGCATGAAGTGTTACAAAACCCGTGTATGAGCATAGCATCATATTTACTAGTCAATGATAATTAATGTGCATTAACATCTTACTCTTATGTTTTAACTATTAATGCCATTTGATAATAGCATTTGAGGTCATTGCTTGCAGGAGCTACACTATTAGCTGGGCTTTGGGGATACATGGCTGCATCCTCCTCAGAGTGAAATGCCACACCATGCAAGGCCTGAGTACTTGCATATGGTGTCCTTTTTACTTGCTCTCTTATAAGACATGCATTTTTCACACTCTACAATGCATCTGAACGTGTTGGCGATGGTACTCCATTGTACTAGTCATGATTATTCATAGAAAACAGGCAGCCCTTTCAGGCCGAAAACAGCCGGCCGCGCTTAGTGGACGACAGAAACCAACTACTTGAAGCTTTCACATCTCCTGTATGTCAGATTTATATGTGGGAAAATTGGCAGCTATGTGCAATTCGCGCATCTTTCATACCTATTCGATCGTGCCGTACCTCATATGCCTATGAAAACGTGGCGCGTGTATTAATTGGAAAGCGTAATTTATCGTTTCAGGTGTGTGTCTTGAAGCCAGATGATTGCTGGTACTACTGCATATGTTTATAATAACACCAGATGTAAGCATCTTGCAAGGCACATCGTTGAACATATGGTGTCGATAATGAGGCTAACCGCCATGATTTCTACACCATATACCGTAACGCTCTAATTATCAAACTAAATGTCCAGCCTCAAACAGCCGTGGTCGACTATTTCCATATTGTCCTCATGCCAGCTATAGGTTCCGCGCGTTTGCAGATCACCCTAGCGTATGTATATACTTGCACCGCGCAATACCCACTGCGTGCATGCATGCATGTGGATGTAATATGCATTATGAGTTCTCCTTTCACACTCACCAATTCAAGTGCTGCTAATTACGTTGGTAAGACAATATTATTCAAAGAACTTCAAACAGGGGCCTACCTGTGACATTACTCATGCAGACTTGTTCGTGTCCATGTTGATGCAATGATGCCTATGTTCACAGTTTATTTTAAAACCAAACAAAAATTGGCTAACCTGAGTACAATCCCAGTTCATTGAGTGCCGGTACAATTTTAAAATCTGATGTCTATGCATGCATGTGTGACTGTATCAAAAAAACTTTCAATTGCATCATTATAACTTTTAATTGTTTACCTTTACATGCACGCAAGTGTGTGTCCCATTACGAATGCATTACTTATGACAACCTAGCCACATGTCCACACAGAACAATCACAGATCAATTGCTTTCTGGTCTCTGGCACCATGAGGTGAGATGGACATTGCAGACAAATGTCTGTGATGTATGTATGATCAGGTTTGGCCAGTTGACACTTTTTATAGCATTTAGGAATTTATCAGTACCCCAGCTACACTATGTAGACGTACATTTCATAAATTGTATATATAGGTCCTTCTGTGAGATGGCCTATAGCTCTGCACTATTTGCAACATCCATCTAATACGCCAGCCAAATGTGCTGATTTTGCTCTCCACCATGCTTTTGCCTCTAGGAGGGGGCCAAAATGCGATTTGCAACTTCAGGCCAGTCATGTATGGCCCCAGCCATCAAAGAGCACTGGCATAGTCAATGAAGCTACTGTCACTTCAGGTGATCCAGGCCTAAGGTTTGACCTGGGTATCATAGTGTGTTTGGCAACCACATGCCCCATCACACTGCCATCAAGGACCTATTGCCATTCTTGAGTTCAGCTCACAAGAGAGAAAAAAAAGTATGTATAAAAGGGATAGCACATTCACCCCATTTGTCCTTTCAATTGTTCAATTGATGGTGTGCTATATAGAGAGGTTAGTCAATTCCCAAAGCACATGGTCAGTGCTCTGTCCTTAGAGTGCGATGAAGCCTATTCCATTACAAGCAGTTATGTGACTTATGTCGAGCAGTGTCCCCTGGTCTTATTCATGTTGGATTCTGGTCCGTTCATGTTCAGTGATAGTCGTATTCAGTCGACTGAGGCGAGATCAATAGCCATATAATGTTCTCATATAATGTTCTTTCATGACCGGCTGCTCATGATGAATTCATTGGTCCGCGTTGCGATCGAACGGCACAACCTTGCCCCCCATACTTAGGTCGAGTCCGCACTAGGAATTTAATATTCATAGCGAACCCCTTACCGCCGGGATCGAGACGGTTTGGGCGTGATCTTGGCTGTACCGCAGTTAAAATGGAATCCGCTGTACAGCTTTGCTGATTTGCGTTCATGAAACTATGATAACGCACCGTAAGGAATAGGCTAAAAAGAGCGGGCATAATGTAATTATGGAAATGGTTGTGCCCCAGCATTGTCATGTCTTGGTATAACCGTACTCATTGTCCAGACGTGCGATCACCTGGTAGATTGATTTGATGCGGCTGACTCGAGTAGGATGTAAGGCCCCCCCCCCCCCCCCCCCTCCCCCCCCCCTCCCCCATACTTCCGCCCAGTGTGTACAGATCTCTTCGATTCCCCTGGAGGCCATCTTAAATTAATAATTGTAATGCCCAAACCGCAACTCGATCTAGTTTGCTACGAAGCGGATCCAATGCGGTTCGAAGTGGATTGATTGTGGAAGCGCCTTTACATGCATGTACAGCATGATCAAGCAACAGAACTGATATCAAAACTGCGGCATGATATGGACCTTTCGCACCCCGTTGAAGTTGGCCGCACATTCCAAGCAATTATCACTTACAATTAGGCCGTACGGCTAATGATAATCATTTCGTTTTGAATATTCATTGATTGTGCCATGCATAGGTTTGTATTTGCAGTTATTATGGCAATGTGTGGGTAAAAACATGCGAAATAGCCGCTTCTCGGGTTGTATGAAACCTCGTCGTTATAAGAGCGGTGATAGTCTGAAAAGGGAATGTAGCTTACTTCAGGCCAAACGATGAATTAATTTGTGATTCTGAAACTGACGCGGTAGCGTTAATATGGCTTTCTACCTCTATTATGAAAAGGGTGATTTCTGATACCTGTATATTAAATCATACTGTTATATATTGTAAGACCATTATTCTGATATACACATACCATATCCAGGCACTTCTGTAATGGCCATGCAGTCTCTATCAACTCTGTTGAGTTATTGGAGAGCTCGTGCATGATGCATGTGTACGATATTCAGATTGAGTTTGTCCCATCAGTAAATTTCTTATCCTTAGCTACGATATGAGCTCAAGGCATAGAACTGACATCACATATATATTTATATACCTCCATGTATGCATGCCCTTCACAACTTTCCTTATGAAGTTTCTACTGAAAGGGCATTCACTGCTCACTATATATTTCAAGGATTACTAATGACAACTGTAGGTGATCTTACGTGTAAGGAGCTCAAAGTCTTCTCAATGAGGGAAAGAACTTAACATATAATGATGTAAACCCCACTTCAGAACACATATATCATCCACATCTGGCTTGTTGTAGTAAGATGGGATCAGGATTTTCTCCACATTCTTAGAACCTGAAGACAGTAGGGTATGCTACATGTGAAATAAATGGTGATGCATATATTTTACGTTTTCCCCCCAGCTCCAGTGCATTGTAATGACAATAAAAGTAAAAGTGACACATTTTCGAATCAAAGTACCCCTGACCACAATGATAGCAGTAATGACAACATTCATAGTAGTGAAAGAGGCTGTTTTGGTATAATAACAGCTTTACAATGAGCATTGATGGGCAATGAAGTAGCGTTTCCTATCCAAGTAAACAAGAAAGGATAATAAGCTAATGATAATAAGCTAATGTCACTATCAAAGCCATACCTTATCCACAGCATTCTCTTATGAAACATAGTTTTAAAAAAAGACAGTAACGCATGCTTTTTATCCTGAATAGTTATTGACCTGTTGATATCTTCATAGGGAACAAATCACTAACTGAGAGCTCATACAACATTTGGAGACGAAACCTTTCCACCATATCCTGAAAGTGAAATACTTTTGAAAGGTCTGCTGGATACATTAGCAGTGTACTTGGGTGTATTCAATTATAACATTTTCCAACAAAAGCCTAGCAGCCTGTTGTGCGATATTATTGCAATGTGCATAAAAAATGATGTAAAATAAACTTACTAGACATGCATACATACCGCAGTCACTTGTGTTTCCCTGACTGGGCAATTTGCTGTTCTGAAATGTGATAAGTGGAATATGATACATTTGATATCAATATGACAGTTCCCTGTTCCCACAGGGTAGGTGTGCACATGTTAGGATGGGGGACCCAACGCCACACGTAGCTCCCCAATGCCTGACTGACTTATGAGTGACCCCCAATGCAATTATTCACATATCTTCACTGAAGATGGGTGCAACCTATGTAAGTTGTAAAGCGGATCCAGACATTCTGATGACAGTTCCCTGTTCCCACAGGGTAGGTGTGTACATGTGAAGATGGGTGACCCAATACCATGCGTAGTTCCCCAATGCCTGACCGACTTGCGACCCCCAAATGAAATTATTCACATATCATCTTCACTGAAGATTGATGCCACCTCTGTAAGGTCTAAAGCAGATCCAGACATTCTGATGACAGTTCCCTGTTCCCACAGGGTAGGTGTGTACATGTGAGGATGGGGAATCCAACGCCACGTGTAGTTCCCAAATGCTTAGCCAACTTGTGAGGAACCTCAAATGAAATTATTCACACATCAACTTCACTGAAGATGGATGCCACCTCTGTAAGTTCTAAAGCAGATCCAGACATTCTGATGACAGTTCCCTGTTCCCACAGGGTAGGTGTGTACATGTGAGGATGGGGAACCCAATGCCACGCGTAATTCCCCAATGCCTGACCAACGTGTAACCTCCAAATGAAATTATTCACATATAATCTTCACTGAAGATGGATGCCACCTCTGTAAGTTTTATAGCAGATCCACACATTCTGATGACAGTTTCCTGTTCCCACAGGGTAGGTGTTTACATGTGAGGATGGGAACACTATGCCATGGCTAGTTCCTGGATGCTGTCTCCTTCCTGGGACCATCTTTTCAATGGCCTACTTGGTAACACTTTTAAGGATAACCAAGTAATCTGAATGGTGCTGCAAGACCGATGTATTATAATTTGGAATATGCAAAACAATGATGCATTTCAGTGCATGTTTATGCTTTTAAAAACCTGGATTTGTGTTGGTGTGGAGCATGTGTTAGTTGAAAGGTTTGGTGTGCAGGTATTAATAGATGAAATCTGAGGAGTTACTAAGACCAGTTGCTAAAGTGTTGTCATTAATTTTACAATTAGAACAGAATGTATGGATCTGCTTTAGAAATTACAGAGGTGGCGTCCATCTTCAGTGAAAATGATATGTTAATAATTTCCTTTGGGGTTCACTCACAGGTTGGCCAGGCATTTGGGAACTACGCGTGGCGTTGGGTTCCCCATCCTCACATGCACACACCTACCCTGTGGGAACAGGGAACTGTCATCAGAATGTCTGGATCTGCTTTAGAACTTACAGAGGTGGCATCCATCTTCAGTGAACATGATATGTGAATAATTTCATATGAGGTTCCTCACAAGTTGGCCAGGCATTTGGGAACTAAACGTGGCTTTGGGTTCCCCATCCTCACATGTACTCACCTACCCTGTGGGAACAGGGAACTGTCATCAGAATGTCTTGATCCACTTTAGAACTTACAGTGGTGGCATCCATCTTCAGTGAAGTTGATATGTTGAATAATTTCATTCGGGGTTCACTCACAGGTTGGCCAGGCATTGGGTAACTACGCGTGGCGTTGGGTTCCCCATCCTCACATGCACACACCTACCCTGTGGGAACAGGGAACTGTCATCAGAATGTCTGGATCTGCTTTAGAACTTACAGAGGTGGCATCCATCTTCAGTTAAGATGATATGTGAATAATTTCATTTGGGGGTCACTCACAAGTTGGTCAGGCATTGGGGAACTACGCGTGGCGTTGGGTTCCCCATCCTCACATGTACACATACCCTGTGGAAACAGGGAATTGTCATCAGAATGTCTGGATCTGCTTTAGAACTTACAGAGGTGGCATCCATTGTCAGTTAAGATGAAATGTGAATAATTTCATTTGGGGGTCACTCACAAGTTGGCCAGGCATAGGGGAACTACGCGTGGCGTTGGGTTCCCCATCCTCACATGTACTCGCCTACCCTGTGGTGGACCTGCCCCCCCCCCCCCTCCCCCCCCCCCCCCCCCGGTTCCGCCACCCCTGTATTGTGCCTACTTGTATACTCTGGACGTGCTGCATGCATGTCTATGACGAAAGCGAAAGCTTGGCACAACACTCTCGAACGCATCAGGAATAGACACCAGGAGCACAGTGGTTATAGGTAAGGCTCCAACTAATGTACTGAAACAAGAATATATTGGCAACGTTAACTGAGAACGTTTGTTGTGCCACAAAAGAAGTATGCACCACTACTATATTATAGGTCTAATAATTCAATTTTTTTCATGCATTCTCTTCTAAGAAATTAAGTATATGTGTTCGAAATGCTTGCATGCACGCATAAAAGTTCGCTATCACAAATGCATGCAATACTTACGCTAGCTGGTAAAATAAGCAATACGTACAACGGTATATAGCTTTTTAAAATGCCTTTTGAAGCTTGATGTGTGCTACTTCATGCATTCTGTGGCAGTTGTCTAACTCTAATCGGTTTTGCCATTTTCAACGAAAATACACTGTGCGTTTTCAAGAACTTAATTGTCCATTCATTTGGCTATTCCAAAATAACATGCGACTGACATATACGTATTGTTCATACGCTCGTGGAACTAACAAGTTCCAAATAGTGCCAAAGACCTGTCTTACTACCCCCCCCCCCCCCCCCCCCCCCCATCCTTCTTTTGCATGTCGTTCTGATCTTTCCAACATTACTTTTGATACTTTAAGATTTACCGAAGACGCGTCTTTGGCAATGCAGTATTGCATTTGATTACCATTTCTACAGTACAATGAGTTATGGTTTGTTTCTGCATGTACATATGGTTTGCTAAAAATTAATTTTAACTTGCGTCCTACGCGTAGGACTATCATCCTACGCGTTCCGTGCATCCTACGCGTAGGATGTCTAGAGATTAAAGGTTATTGCCAGAATATTATGGATGGTTTTTTACTATTTTAATTTTATTGCTTCTGCCATTTTATTGTATGCATGCACGGGGCGTGTTAATTCAGGTTATGAGAGGGTATCAATTAAATCAGTACTTTAAGGTGTCATATTAAAACATGTATATCAATATATACGGACCGCGGGTAAAACCAAATCCATTCATGCTTGTCCAATTGTAATCAAAGTAAGAGTGTACCATGGTTATGCTAGCGTTCCTTACATATATATACCATATAGGTTAGCACAAAACAACGGTGCACCAAAAATGGTCTAGCTGTTATGCGCCTGTCATTGTCACATGAGACCCCCCCCCTCCCCAGGGGTGGGGGGTGGGAGGGGGCGAAGTCGGGATTAGGGGGGGGGGGGGGGGGGGGGGATTTGACGCGTGAATACTCTTACCGCACACGCCATTTTCATGCCTGCCATCGTCGGGGATTATTTGACCTCTACCACGTGCGCGTGTGCGCGGAAGCTTGTGATCTGACCGGCTGTTTGATTTAATAAAGTTCAAATTCTTCCTAACGCTTCGGGGGGGGGGGGGGGGGGGTGCGTCCGCCTGGCTAGGTACCGCGTAGCCGAAACAACCAGTGAGCAAGCTGGGTTATAAGGAGAGTTGTGCGCTCATGCACAATACGCACAATACGCCCAGATACAGGGATGGACTTTCCAGCTGTTGTGCTCGTGTGCCTAGGGGTGATTCACAGTGTCGCGGCACACGGTATCATGCCCACCTGCGGTGCTCCGGATCTTCCTAAGGACGGAGGTATCCAAGGGGGTACGCAGGCGCCGTACAGCATAGGCAGTGTCCTCTACTACTCCTGCAACAACGGCTTCCAACTGCAGGCCGCGTGGACGGCATGCCGACTGAGCTACACTGGGACCTACTGGCAGAATGGCCCTCCTACATGCGTCCGTAAGCAATAAACGATAGTCACGTCTTCATACAAGCCCACGCAACTCAGCTGGCCCGCGTGTCTTACGAAACTGAGGCGTACTCATATATACATACATGTGACTAAGGTAGTACATATACATACATGTGACTAAAGTACTTACAGTACATACACATACAGCATTGAGTCCGCACAATATAACAAGGAGTGTTTATGCTGAATGGAATGCCCAAAACAAAAGTTGTAATGTATTAGTTTCATATACATGCAGTTGCTTATGATCAGACCAATGTATGCAATGATATAATGCTCACCTATCGATTTATCATTGTTTCAATAACTCATGCATGCTGATATATTGCTATGCAGCTGTAACCTGTGGAAAGCTTTTGCCACCTATCGGTGGATCTGTTCAAGTCAGTTCTTTCCAATTCAACGGGATAGCCATTTACAATTGCTCCAAGAGTTTTAAACTAGTAGGACAAGCAATTCGCACGTGCCAGGCCAACGGAGAGTGGTCCGGATCAGCTCCAAACTGTTCGGGTAAAGTGATGTTCCCGCCCACCGCTCCCCAGTTGCATGCATTCATTGATTATATTGTTCAATTTTAGTTCAGAGTTGTGGAAATCTCCCATCTCCTAAAAACGGAGCAGTTCAGATTACTTCAACAACCGTTGGTGGGGTGGCAACATACACGTGCAACACTGGATTTGATCTGGTGGGAGTGTCACGTCGCACATGTCAGTCAAACGGAGACTCAGCTCAGTGGTCTGATAATGCTCCACAGTGCAATCGTGAGTCATGCCATTTAACTCTGCATGGTTAAATATGCTTCTTTCCATGAATCATAGCTATTCACTGTGGATCTCTAAGTGCACCCAAAGGTGGTTCCGTTTTTGTTGCATCCGCAAACGTGGGAGGCACTGCAACTTTCACATGCAACAAAGGTTTCAACCTCATAGGAATGAGCCAGATACAATGTCAGGCCAATGAACAGTGGTCTGGACCAGTCCCCACATGCCAAGGTGAGGGGGATAGCTGTGTTCAGCTGCTGCAGACAGGCAACTAACATACACTGTTTGCCTCCTCCTAACAGTCGTAGATTGTGGAAATTTACCTGCGCCCAGTGGAGGATCAGTTGTCATCAAATCGACCACAATAGGGAGCACGGCAATATATCAGTGCAATAATGGCTTTGTCTTGACGGGTGCATCTAGTCAAACATGCCAGCTTAATGGACAGTGGAGTGGATCAGCCCCCAAATGCCAAGGTGAGGGGAATATACCTATGTTCAGCTGCTTCAGATACACTGTTTGCCCCCTCCAAATAGCCATAGATTGCGGAAATTTACCTGCGCCCAGTGGAGGATCAGTTTCCATCACCTCGACCACAGTAGGGGGAATGGCACTCTACCTGTGCAACAATGGTTTCGTCACGATGGGCGCTTCCAGCCGAACATGCCAGCTTAATGGACAGTGGAGTGGATCTGCCCCTCTGTGCACACGTAGGTTGCACAGTATTGGTTAATCCACAAAATAAACATGATCGCCACCTCATTGTAGCTGTGGACTGTGGCTCGCCTAGTAACCCGAAGGGAGGATCGGTTACGGTTACCACTACATCATTTGGAGGCACCACTACTTACACATGCAACAAAGGATTAACTCTGATTGGAGCGAGTATAGTACAGTGCCTAGCAAGTGGCATGTGGTCAGCGAGCCCTCCCTCATGCATCAGTAAGTACTGTTCTCATTCTTACAATACAAAATTCCAATCAGTACTCAATTATTTGTGTTCCACCAGTCGAGGCATCTTGTGAATATCCTCCTGCACTAACAAACGGAGCCGTTTCTGTTACACAGCTAGGAGTTGGAGGTCTTGCGCTTTATGACTGTAATCCTGGGTTCAGCCTTTCGGGGTCTCCAAGCATCGTGTGTCAGGCAGGAGGGAAGTGGTCAGGAGTTGCTCCCACCTGCATCATGTAGGTTGAGTTAGATGGCCCCAAGTTACTGAGGCATGGAGACCTTGTGAACATATGGGGGCTGATTAATATCACTTAAATGATGCCATAAGCTTTATAGCATTGTATTATGATGATGAAACGTTTAGTATTATGCAAATGGTAACATGCGTGCATTTGAAATTTTATTCTACGCACTCTGTTCCGTAATTGTAATGTGCTATTATTATTCCGGGCCAACTGGTTACATTTTTTCCCGTCCAATGTGCAGGTCAAAGGCGAAAGAACAGTGAAATACATATGGATGTAATTGGATATACCATTAACTGACTACTTTACATGCTGGGAACTATTTTTTTAAAGATTTTAACTCTGAGGTTTTAAATCTTGCTAAAATGAGCTATTTTACTGCCATAAAAATACTATTTCACAAGTCAATTGAAAGTGTTATGAAATTTTAGACTGAAATAAAGATAGTTGAGAACAGAACACAGAAAGGGGTACCTTTAATTGACCACCACATTGCAACAACGCTTCATTTTAGTACTCATTTCATGCTTCTTCCTGTTGTGTAGTTAATTTGGGACGAGTGTGGAGGTATCCCCTTGTGTTCTAACTCTCCTTATTAACTTGACTAGCCTACCAAGAAAGTAGTAAAAGCCATAGGAAACTGATTAAAATAAATTCAAAGCATTACCCGAATTCAGTCCAAAAGTTTGAATTTAAATTTTAATAACTTGAATTTTAACTTCTAGACAATGACAATATAAGAGAAAATCTTGAGCAATAGAAAAGCGATCCAATATTGCAGGGGAGGGGGGGGAGGGGGGGGGGGGGGGCTAGGGTGGTGATCTCCTTGTGCATTCTATCAGCAATGCCAGGGAACATCATCATGCTATGTACAGGACAGGACAGTGTTGGTGTACAGGTCTTTTGTGATGGTCATGTCGCACTTCATAATGGAGTTGTAGCTGGTCGACATACTCCATACCTAGAAACGAGACTGCATGGATCAGAGTCTCTGGACATCTGTGGTCACCTGACCATTGGGAATATTGTAGCTATTCTCCAGGCTGGAGCTCTGGGCAGCGGTCGGCATTTCCTGCTCAACGTCCAGGGCCTTCTCCATGATGTCACAAGCTATTTCATGCTCAGCAAGTGTGGTGCTTGAATAGCCACGCTCAGTGAGGACCTTCGCCAGGTAGTCAGTCAGGTCATGACTGGCAAGGTCCAGATGAAGGATGGCATGAGGAGGGGAATAACCTCGTAGACTGGGAATTAAGGTGGGAAACACCGTCTCTCCAGAGTCAAACACAATGCCAGTGTACATCTAGATGCGTAAAGAGAGAGCATGGCCAGGATGGCAATACACATGGCAGGGATGTTGAAGGTCTCCAACATGATCTGGGTTATCTTCTCATAGGATTATTGGGTGCTCCTCAGGGGGCACTCGAAGCTCATTGTAGAAGATGTGGTGCCAGATCTATATCAAATGGAACAAGCCTTGCCAAAACAATATTCCTTCATAGAATTATCGCTGTCAACAGTATAATTGGGGCTGAGAATAAGAACGACATACTTGTTCAAAGCATCCTAAAAGATTAGGGTGCTGAGATAAGGCATGTGACATCTGATTAGTGTGGAAATGTGTGAACAAGTTTTGTCCCCATACTCACACGACCTAATGTTATCACTATAAACAGTATAGATAAACACTGTTTACAGTGGTAATCGTTATGTCCTATTGGTCTGGGGGCAAGATTAAACAACAACAACAATAACAATAGCAACAACAACAACAGTGTGTTGAGGAGTCGGTTTTGTGAGCAAGTCAAAGGCAGCAGGTTTGCCAAGATCCCAGTTAGGGACAAGAACATCTGCAGGGTGAGATTGTGAGTTGGACCCAGCCCCACAGCCCATCTCCAGACGTGGACCCAGGCAAGCACGTTAGCAGAAGTAAAAAAAAAAACATCCCGGAGCTTATTATGGCACAAAACCACGTCCCCTCCATGCTTACAACTGAGAGAGTGATGGCCAAAGTCATCCAACACAAAGGAAGGACAGTGAGGGCAACTTTGGCCTTGGGCCACCAGGATACCCAACCACCACTTTAGTGCCACTTGAAACTCTGCAGGCTCCAAGTGGAGCGGCTGCAGTCGCTTGTGTTAGCTGAAAAAAATCTGTCCTTACAGGGCTCCAGTCAGGGGACACACAATTTGTCAAAGGTGACAATGTGTATACTATGTCCAGCTCAATGTGGCTCTACACTTGGTGGGGTTTATTGGAAGCTGCCTGGATTCCCTACATCATGCTCCAAATGTTTGTGACTTACTACAATGGTGCAGCAGCAAGGGTTTTGTGTGTGTACGTGGGAGGGGGAGTGGATCTGGGGAGGTAATCAGAGGGGATGGTTTGCTCGGTAGTTTGCTGAGGTGGGAGATGGTTGGCTGGTGTGCTACATGGGCTTGTTGGGGTAAAGGGATGGTTTGCTGCAATCAGGGGTAGTTTGTTCAGGTGGGTTGATAACTTGGGTACAAGGAATGTGTCGTCTGGTTCAATGGAACACAGCTGTGCCTTGTTCAAGTGGCTTGAATATGCATCCCATAAAGAAAAAAAAAAACTAAATAGAATGGAACATCTGTACAGATCCATATATGGGTGGAGGGGTGATATCATTTTCCTTATAAAATCCCCTTCCTCTTCCCTTCACTACTCCGCCTTTCATCACATGTACTGGCCTTTCGTCTTCTTTTCTTTTCTACTAAGGAGAAAAATGTGGGAAAATTGATAGTGAATTTAATATTGTTTAGGAAGGAGGAATGGAGTCAGGGGAGACACAACAATGTATGACACTGTGCCCAACTCACAGACTTCTACGTATTTTTGTATATAATCGTTTAAGGACTGTTGGAACAAGTTGTGTCGTTCTTATTTCCCAGACCACTAGCATACAGTATTCCAAATCAATTAAGAAACCAATAAAATGATTTTGCTTATAACATTTGAACCCTTCTGGCTACATGGCAAGGGAATTGGATTGTCTCATTTCTGAAAAAATGTGTAATTTTATTAACAATAGGTGGTGTTAAGTTAACAACCATCAATTAAAATCACATTTTTCAATTGCAGTTCCTAGAAAATGCTAAGCAATCAAATTTATTTTATAAGCTCCCCACTGTGGTACTTAAGTGCATCAAAGATTTGACTTAAGTCAGATATTGGTTCCCATTCACATGTGCTTCGAGATGCCATGCGGTTCGCCTGATTTCGGACAAATTAGTTCAATTTAAGGTCTGAAATTATAGCATAGGTCACTAAAGTATTCAAAAATAATTTTTGGGTGCCTTCATAGCTTATGTATTGCTTCAAAAGCTAACTTTACACATCTTCACTGCAATTTGGTAATGTGTGATGTATTTTAGTTATGTGAAGGCATTGCTATGATAAATGTATGGTATATGCTGTGCAGTATGGATGCATATCCATGCATGGTTACAAAAAAGGTCATACTCTATCCAATGCAGTCCTGCATGACAACTGTAATATGCACACATGCCAAGAAACAAGCTTGTAAGTTCAGTGTCACAAATAAACTAATGTAAGAGTTTTGCAACTTGCATAGCAGTCTCAGTACATGTATTCTAGTGATTTGGCTCATCTTTTTTATAGCACAAATGTATGCGCATTAATTGAGCTTAAAATCTTTATCAAATAATTAGCAATTAACCCGATGAGATGAATGCCCTCTCTGTTGCTAAAATTTTCTGCATAATATCATTCTTGCCATTTGATAACAAATTTGACTTAGATTTGCATCCATTATGCATCACATTTTTTCATTCCAACTTGTAATTGCTGTGCCCATTACAACAATGCTAAATGTCTTCTGCAGTTCAATGGAAGCATTTCATTTCTATAAAAGACAGCAATTACTGTTAAAAAGGTAATTTTTGATATCAAGCTCTAATAACACATACACATGACACAGGGAATACAAAATCTTGCAATTATATACATACGATACATAAATTATAGTACACATATGTCACAAATTTATTTTTCACTAAAGGGTAAACCTGCACCATCATCCATACCAGTCCCAGATCTCCATTTTTTCCTGTTGCATAAATTGGTTGCTCTCAGGATGGCAAAAGCCATCCTGTCCCAGACCCAGCCTCTCACTTCACTCAAGGACTTTTCCCATTTATAAGCTATTTTTCAGCCAAGCGCTTGATCAAAACATATACCAATTCATAACTTCAAGAGAAACTGCTTGCAAGTCCTGATAGTGTACATGAAAATATCTTATTACATTATTATAAGTCGTATATGGCATTTTGAGCAGTATGCTAGATCACGGTCAAATGCCTTGCATTGTTAATATTGTGCACTTCCAAACTGTTGTTACTTTCACACACAAAGGACATTCAAGCACCCAAAGTGTGCCTATAATTATTAACAACTGCTTGGCTTGAAAAACAGTGTGAGGAACAGCTGTTTCTCTTGATGTTCAGTATGGGTTCAGGTCTTCTCTGGATAACAACAAAACACTATTTCAATGTGCATGTACATGAATTGCATGCACTGTATAGGGGCTTAACATGAATATGAAACAAAGAATTTATGAAGATATATAATTATATATATATGGGATCGAGGCAGCAAAAAGGTACCTAGTGCATATTTTCTCAAGTTTTCAAATTATTTCATATTCAAAGAGACACCTATGTCCTCTACAACTTCTTTCTTACGCACTGGAAATTAGCATGTCCATCATGGAGTTACATGGTCCTGAATTTTTAATTACATTAAATTTTTATTCCACGCGTGGACTTTGATGCTCCTTCGTGGATATTTTTATTATATACGCTAGGTCCCTTTTCGCTGCCTCGACCTCATATTAAGATATTGAAAAAAGTACTATGCTGGATGACAATCAGTAATTGTTGGTCAATCGATAATCAATTACACTATCAGGACTTGCAGCAGTTTCCCTTGAAGTTCTCAATTGGTTCAGATCTTCCCTGGTGAACAACAAAACACTACAATGTATCTCATTTGACCACAATGAGCACCGTAAACTCTGCAGATTTTTTAAAGTGAAACAGTTTCATTATAATTTAACATAAAAGTGAAACAGTTTCATAAAAAGAATTTATGGAGAAACATACATTTAAATATTGCAACAATGTAGTTTGCTGGTAAGGTCTTGCTGAAAAATCAGTAATGTCAGGCCCAGTGTCATGTTTACAAGTACAAAAAAACAAAACAGAGAGTATCCCACTAGCTTCAGCTCAATGTTTTGGCATATACTGCTGAAGTTGCTCCTGAAGTTTCTGGTTCTCTGCACTCAGTTTTTCAAGCTTCTCATTCAAAGATGTTACAGCAGCTGCAAGTTGTTGCTAATAAAATAAGATAACAATGAAAGCTTATTCAAGTACATTAGGCAAAAGTAGTAGCTTCACATGTACATACTCACCTGTTGGATAAAGAATTGTCTGAATATGTCCAGACTAAGTGCTCTCACATCACGATGCATTTCATACCTGGAGAAGAATGTGCACAACCAAACTGTAGCTGAAAGACAATTTAATACACTGCATCTAACTTCCTACATTTTGTTTTGCTGACTTACAAATTGCATGTGTAATGATGTTGCGCACAATTTTAATTATTGGCTACAACCAGAAATCTATTTTCATGGTGGGGCAGAGCTCCAACTGGATTTCAATTTGTTACCCAGACACAAGTAAAATTTTTTTTACCACTAACCAATTTTGGTACACAACAATGTTAAAGGGGAACTGCCATGGAAAAATAATGCATCTCAGGTTTTTAAATAGCATTTGAGTTCAGAATAACGATTGCAGCCATAACTTTGTTATTGTTTTCAAGACAAATGCAAGATAAAACAACAAACGTTGTCGCCATGTTTTATAACATCTATGCCACTGGTCTCAGAACTCCATTGCTAGCATACACAGAATGCCTCAATGCATTGTCAAAGGATGTACAGAGATAATAAGTGCCATAGGTGTGTTAGTTCCCATTGTTTGCCACACAATAACCCATCGCTGCTTCATAAGGTAAGTTTTCTATTGTGTGTGTGCTTATTGCTTTGTGTTTGAAATGGCGGTAATCAAGGTGTTAGCATTCTAATTATTCTGCCCAATCGGATCCTAAATGTCCATAATATACACTGTCATGCAGCATGATGCAGAATACAACCTACATATGGTACGCGTGTACCTGTGCATATGTCTTGCTTGTCGTGGTGGCATGGGAGTCCGAGATACCTGGTTTCAATGGCCAAAACATGCATTTACAACATCTAGGACATGCACTAACTATACAGTTCAGGCCATCAAAGGTACTATTTGGTTTCGTTGTTTGATCATAAACAACATCTATTGGAAGTACGTTCAGAAATGAACCATCAGCTAGATAACCAGGATCAGCAGTGACTAAACTTAGTTTTGCAAAGTTTTGATGACAAAAGGGGGCGAGTATCCAGAGAGCTGTAGAAGGTAAAAACCACTACATGTATATGGTTAACAGTGATGCCTGTTGACCACCATTACTTTGATCTGTCTCCAGTTGAATTTCAGGATGCATTACTAAGATACCATCGCCCTTTATTAAACATGCCTGTTTTTGTGATGGTTGTGGCTCCCAGTCTAGTAGAACAGGAGGTATAGTTATCTAGCACTAGAGAAGTCTTGGGAGACCTGGCCTCAATTACCTACAAAGAAGTCATTCGAGAGCCAGTTATAAGAGAAGCAGATGACAAAACAATGTACTAGCTCTCATTACTGATCTCGGAGTACATAGTTGCTGGCAACCCCTAAGTTATTAGGCCCGACACACACGGAGCAATATCGCCAACGATATCGCTGGTGATTCTCGGATTTCTTTTCTTTTTTGCCGTAATTTGTTAAATTACAAACAAATTACGGACAAAATGCAGGAATCGCCAGCGATATCGTTAGCGATATCGCTCCGTGTGTATCGGGCCTAACACTTTTTGAGATACGGGTAGTCGACACAGATGCCAAATCACATCTACAGCGCTATGTTGAAGCTGTTCTTTCTGCAGAAGAACGCATGAAAAAAGCGAAATATGTGAACCAGTTAAGCTAGGCCTGCAACCTTTACACTGTTTGTAGTTTCTGTGGATGGTGTTTTGGTCATGAAGCCAGGTTGTTTTTGAATTGCCTAGGAGACAAAATTGCAGACATGTGGAAGAAATCCCATAGTGAGATGACGGGCTGGCTGAGCCAAGATGTCCTTTGCCATTCTTAAGGCAACTAATCTCTGCCTTCGTGGCTCTACTATCAAGTGGAGGAGAATGGTGGACATTAATGATAGAACTGGGCTCCCAGGTTACATTAGCTAAGTTGCTCAATCTGTTTATGTATATCATACCTCATTTTGTGTTTTAATCTACATGTATAATGTATTTTGTTTTGAGCTTATTTTCCTCCAATCATTTTTGAAAAAAAAAATGCTCTGTTTAATTTCCATGTCACAGGAACAAGGCAATTGTCTGATCAATGACAGCCCAAAACAATTTTGCGGCTTCAAGCCATGCACAGTGGCAATTACATGTATTTCTCATCCCCATCAATGAATCATAATGATTGATAAACAAACTAAACTTACATCACCTGGACGATGCAACATTTCATTTCCACATAAGGTACAGCAATTCATACAAATTTACTAACAATGGATGGCTTAGCACGGGGGGCAAACAACATTAAATACATTCCTATATTTCCCCTTGGGTCCATATACATTACAGTATGGAGCATAAGTGCAGAGACTGAAATGCATTTTTTAAACATGAGATACAAAGAATAAAACTCGCTAGGTATCATGTATCCTGGATGCCATTGAGGGGCTCAATAATATTAAAGCAAATGCACATATATGACTTTTGAGGGCCCCAGTTTCTTGCCCAAAGCAGTAAAATTGAGTGAATGGGGATGAGCTTATGTGAAACCTAATGTCCATCAATTGCCTAAAGTCTCATTACTAACTGAGTTAATAATATTCAAATATCAATTTTCTGTATACATGTACATGTATGTACTTGAGGACACACTGACAAAGTGCATGTGCAGTGTGCATACACACAATCACGTGTGTGCTGCAACACACAATCATTTTGGTGTGCACTGATTTATCCAATATCGTTATATTAATTGCAGAATTTTCAGGCCTACAACTACTTTCGTGTACAGTGCATGCGCCAAAGCATCCAAATATAGGAACCTGACCGAGCTCGGCAATCGTTCACGAGCACTCATTTATTCTTATTGTCATTACCTCAATTCTTCAGCAGTGTCCTTGATCAGACTTTCAATGTACTGTACTTGAATGGCTGGGGAGCCAACGTGTTGGGATGGAAATGTAGAACGAGTCAAAGAAGAAGATAAAGGCTGTGTAGAGGGAAAATAAAACAACAATGAATGATGTACATGTATATGCATGCACACGTAACATTGAACGTACCAGTACCATAAAGTATCACACATAAGCCCCTCCACTACATCCAACTCCGTTGGGAAAAAAAGGGCTTGTGTTTAAATGTGCATACTCCATAACTGTGAATGCTTCTGCAAACTTATTATTTCAACATTTCATGAAATGCATACATGATTTTGAAAAATAGTGTTCATGGTCGAGATATGCATATTTAAACACAAGCCATTTTTTTTCAATGGGAGGTGGAGAGGGGCTTATGTGTGATACTTCACGCCATCAGTAAATGATCCGCAAAAGCAATGTACATGTACACTGTGCAGTGGAACATAACCATCTTTGCCCATTACAGCAGAGGGATGCGACAAACCCCATCATCCCACTCTGCTGCATACATTCACATACAGATGAACATTACTAACCAGAGTTTCAACATTGCCAATATTCTGTTCACTATCCAACTCGTCTTTCATCTCCACCAAAGTGTCTAATTGTTGCGATGGTAACACTACATTAGAAGTACATGTAGCTGTTTGTGCTGTGGTTATAGATGACTGAACCGAAGGGGCAGAAAGAGGAGTATCTGGAACAGGAGATACATCTTGAAGAGGAGCAGAAAGAGGTTGATTGGCAGTAGTTGCAGGAACAGAAACAAGAGGCCGAGCAGTGCTGGCAAGAGGCATCAGAGGAACAGCAGAGGCACCAACAGTTGTGATGCGAGGAAGAAGTGGCTGACGAACTGTAGCTTACGTAGCAGAAGAGAACATTTGTAATCAAAGGTGCCCACTTAACACATTAAATAGGTACATGTGTACATGTAATCACATGACGAGATCAATAGAATTTATGCAACATCATAACCAATACAGAGATGTATATCTAAAACAGTTACACGTACACAATACATCACAAGTGTCAATACTGTGCTTACTTGATGGTACTACTGATGCTGTAGGTCCACCCAACATATCAGTGCTACCAGTCACAAGTGGAGAAAAGATGCTTGAAACACCAGGATCTGCAACAGAGACAGCAAACATACATGCAGTACAGCTTAGGCCATGAATACTGTACATTAAACTGTATGTTATTGGGTGTTGCAGGTAAAGCAAAACACACAAAGAACATTAGGGTAGATTTTAGATCACTGATGTGTGCCTGTTATATCATATTCATATGGACGCACACTTTCCAGATGCACAATGCTGGAATCATCATGACATACATGTATCAAACTCAGCCATGCAGTGTACAAGTAATGAATAAATACACGTACATGGAATAATGACATGCTTAAGCACTTAAATTGCCACCCGGGTGAAAAAATACACGTAGTAACGCGTTATTACTCGTGAAAATGGGACATAAATAACGCCAAAACACGCGATTTTCAAGATGATTATCTCCTTGATTGTGCAATACAATAGAGTTGAATTTTGCCTATACACAAAGCTGTCCAGTGTGTATAAAGTTCCAAAGACTGGTTGGTTTGGCATGCATCGTTCCGAAGATATTCACATTCAAGTACGAACTTGATTTCTTGGGAAAGTATACAAAAGCCCGCGAAATTAAGCTAGTACATTGAATGTGAATATCATCGGAGCGATGCATGCCAAACCAACCAGTCTTTGGAACTTTATACACACTGGACCGATTTGTGTATAGGCAAAATTCAACTCTATTGTATTGCACAATCAAGGAGATAATCATCTTGAAAATCGCGTGTTTTGGCGTTATTTATGTCCCATTTTCACGCGTAATAACGCGTTACTACGTGTATTTTTTCACCCGGGCAGAGATCGTCCATTGTAGGGAGTTTGATGCTAGTTCATCAAAACACGTACAATTTAGCATCACAACTAGATCTGCTCTACTAATACAGTCAATATGAGCTCTACCAATACAGGGTATTAGAGCTCTACCAATACAGGTCTACATACTGGACATTAGAATGGATTCGTTGCTTCTCAGAGGTGGTTGCATGGCAGCAGCAGTCGCTCTGTTGGGCTGCAGCTTATTGGCATCGCTCTCAAGTGGACTGAATATCCCTACAGAGGTCGAAACAGACAGACAGTGAAGCAATTAATTGTACTGACAGCAAAACCACACCACACTGTTTACATATGACATGCACTTACAAGTAACATGTTAAGAGTTGCTTGATCTCTAGTCCAAACAAATGCATATTTCAAAGCATTACACGTACTTCTTCCAAATTCCATGAGCTACCATTACTATTGTATACTTGATATTTAGCCCTACCAAGGACGTTCTACAGGATATGTGCACACAGTACAATTAATTCATGCACTTTGTGCTAAACCAATTGCAAATTAAAAATAATCATTGCAGGTTGTTTATTCCACAGCATACACGACACATACATGTAGTACAGTTTGGAAATATTTTCATCTTCCTTTAATTACAACGTATTGCACACCAGTATCCTTGTTTCAACACTGCGGTTATGCATATACAGGTACATGTACATACAGGTTATACAGGGTGATTGAAAAGTCGTGCAAAATCTTTGAATTGGTATAACTCCAGAACTGAATACAATGAAAAATTTTGCTGTTTAAACCAAAAAATATACCAATGACCAGCGTAAAGTTATTGATGAGTAGTTATTACAAATTATTGCTCAGTTCTTTGATAAACATTCAACACCACCCAGCTGGGTGGTGTTGAATGTTGATCAAAGCATTGTCAAGGTGTTAATAAACTGAGCAATAATTTTTAATAACTACTCACCAATAACTTTAAGCTGATGATTGGTATATATTTTGGTTTAAACAGCAAAATTTTTGATTGTTCAGTTCTGGAGTTATACCAATTCGAAGATTTTGCACGACATTACAATCACCCTGTACACTGCAGTCCTCATACCACTGTGTTACATACATTCCCATAATGTGTATGCTACATACAGGTACACTGCAGTCCCCATACCATGTTACATACAGGTACACTGCACCAGTAATAAGTGTTTCATAGATGCAACTACAATTAATACTGTGTCAGTGGCACCCCATAAGGGGGGGGGGGGGGGGGAATCAGACTGGCCTTTGAACATGAATTTATTATACTGCTCACTTATAAATGACAATACTTATGCCACAGATTGCGAGCTAGAATGTAGCTGACATGGCAACTTAGTATTTTGATTCTCAGCTTCTTGCTCCAAAAGTACATAGTACGTATTCCTGCTCATTAAAGTCTAAGGCATGACGATCCTTAATTCGTGCATAAATGAAAGGTGAACCAAGAACTTAATGGAAGCTACCCCCCACCCCCCAGATGTAAACAGGCTCTAATATGCACATACCTGTATACATGTGTGATTAAACTGCATACAGTGTACTGTACATGCATGAATGCACATGCACACATACATGTACACTTAACACTACTTAGTGCCAAAGAGGGCATTTGGCCCTACCAATAATTTAAGCTATATATATGGGGCGGGGCAAGACAAAGGCTACGAATTAATCTCATTATGCCCTACTGACTGTACTGCACAAAACATACCCCTGCATCGTACACAAACCATTTTTAATTTCAATCCCAAGCATACAGTACCTGGAGTGCCAGCATTGTAAGCAGGTGTGACGGAGGCAGTCATCTTGGCATCCCTAACAGCCGGCGTCTGTAACACCAGCTTGGGCATGTCAGCAGGCAGGTCTGCTTTGCGATTGGGGTAGGAGGTTGGGATGAAGGGGGTGTGCACCACGAGGCCCTCAGAGGAGAGCTCAGATGTCTCCTGCTCCACCTTCTGCACATCTGATTGGAGGAAAGATAAATGATACACGCGCACATGTGCCATGCTGCGACATGAGGCTAGAGTAGGTCCATTTAAACGCTGCAACATTTCAATGATACACACACAATGTACATACAGGTGCCATGCTGGCTAGATGGTCCATTCACATAACACAGGAAGAGTGGGGGAGGGAGGGAGTGGGGAAGGGAGTGGGGGAGGGAGGGAGGGAGGAGGGAGGGAGGGAGGGAAGGAGGGAGGGAGGGAGGGAGAGAGAGAGGGAGGGAGGGAGGAGGGAGGGAGGGAGGGAGGAGGGAGGGAGGGAGGAGGGAGGAGGGGGGGAGGGAGGGAGGGAGGGAGGGAGGGAGGGAGGGAGGGAGGGAGGGAGGGAGGGAGGGAGGGAGGGAGGGAGGGAGGGAGGGAGGGAGGGAGGGAGGGAGGGAGGGAGGGAGGGAGGGAGGGAGGGAGGGAGGGAGGGAGGGAGGGAGGGAGGGAGGGAGGGAGGGAGGGAGGGAGGGAGGGAGGGGGCACACAGCAGGGGTCTACATATATGAAGGGTGGATAACTCATACATGTACATAACACACAATACCTGGAATCATCTGGGCTCCAGAATCTTTTGCTGCACCTTTGGATGCTGTGGTCTAGGTGGGAAGTGTAAGGTGTGTTCATCTTAAGTACGTGGGCACACAAGGGACAGAGATCTGATGGCACACCTACACCCATACCAATACTGCTGGAGTATACTGATACAAATACATGTATTAATGTCATGAATATCAGCATTGTAAGTACAGTGAAACGTGGTTAATTTCTATATCAGTCACATCACCATCATCGTCAACAATTGGTCAATTTCAAACTGATGGTGCTTCATGAATGGTCATGTGGGTATGTGGATGGCACATACCATGTATGGCCATGCTCATGACACATGGATCAGTTGTTCCATATTGGGGGGGGGGGGGGGGGGGTAATGTTGTTCAGAACATACATGTATGAGATAGGTACTAATCAAAGCTTCAACAGAAATATATAACATTCAGGCATACAGTACACGTACGCTTTTATTTTTATTACGCTTTTATTAGAGCAATAATACGCGTACATGCTGTACCAGGTGCACACACCTTCAAAGGCAGCTGCTCGCTGATGCATGTGACGGCAGACTGATGGGCCTCCAGCACCTGTCGAGGGCTCTTCACGTTACGCAGTTCGTACACATACAGTTTGCCTGCAGGAGGGGAGCAGGCTTTATTACCAAAATATTAGCCACGATCACCACGTAATGGACATGTAGATCAGCAACTTGCAGCATAAGCCTGACACATGTACAGCACAACGAAAGAGCAAGCACATAACTCTGAAGTTAAAAACTAAAGTGTCTGTGCAACGTACATACACAGCTATCAGGGTGTGTGCCAGTAATGTGCAAATGAACACAACGCCTTTAAGCAGCTCACCGTCAGTTCCTCCACCAACAAGAGTCATACCATCTCTAAGGACTGCCACAGAGCTAAGTGCAACAGGGGTTGAGATCTGCGTCACAGACCTGAAAACAATAAATACCATGAGAAATTACCGTGCGAGCGTGCATGCACAAAGTTGATCAGTAGGCCATAAATTACGTTAGTTAAGGTGGCCATTCACTAGGCAACAGTACCATGCAGAACTGGGCAACATTTTGCACGCACATCCATCACAAGGTTGCCATTGGCAATTCAGCGGTATTCATTATGGCGGAAGCTGATGTCGTTGGAGTTCAACCACTACTAGGGGTGAATTGGGGTTGCACATTGCATAAAATAGATTTTATCTGCCACTTTTTTCTCACCCAGTTTTTACACTATGAATTAATTTACCAGTTGCTTTTAAAGCAGCTGTCAACTCAGCCATTGCTTTGTTTCTTTGGTCGTGATTGAATCACGACTTCAATGTTGTGTTGTACAAGCATGGCCATTGCTCGTACAATTCAATGAGGCAAGTTATCAAATCCGTTGTCCAAACAACACAAATAGAAGCCATCTTATTTGGCAATTACGTATTTGCAATGAATACACTTATGATGGCGGTACTATGATGTTAGCGGCAACACTGTTGCTCCGAATAGACACCCTTTCTAATCCCAGGAACCAGGTTGCGTGTTGAGCGCAACTCACAACAACATTTCAACATGCAACCTATTGCATGCCGAAATGTTGTCCAGTGTATGGCCACCTTACATGTATGTATCATTAAAAATATTAAATCTCAACTAAATGAAAAAAAAAAAAAATTATATGTAACACATCACACACACAAAAAAAAAAAAAAAACATGATTCAATAACCTCTCATTTCATGTTAATTTTTCATCACTATGTGGGCAGAGCTCTTCATCTCTGAGGATTTTGTACCATTGGCTTTTGTGCACAGCAGTAAGCAGTAAGCAACAATTAATTTGCTGTTTTCTCCCTACAAGCTACATGTATTCTTTTCACGTGCATTGGAGCACAATCATTTATCAAGCAGCTTTAATCTTTAATCTATTTCCATCCTTAATTTAGGATGGAAATCTAGGACGACTGTACGCGGCTCGTATCAACTTCAATTCACATCGTATAGGATATTTTTGGGGAATATTAAGCTTCTACATATATAGGCTTTCATCTAAACAGCGCTATCTAATAAGTCGTTATATCTTTTTTTAAAAGCAAAACTACTGTTTAGGCTTTGTGTAACATTCGTTCATATTAATGCCGCTTACAATCAAAGTCAGAGAAAAAGTAGAAGGAAATAACGACTAATTAGCTAGCACTGTTTAGATGAAAGCCTATAGTAGCTTAATATTCTCCAAAAATATCCTATACGATGTGAATTGAAGTTGATACGAATGGCGTAAAGTCATCCTTAATTCAGGATTTCCATCCTAAATTAAGGATGGAAATACATGTAGATTAAAGATAGCCACAATAAAATATTTACTAACAGCACAAACCTTCTTTGTTGAATATCATAACAGGTGATCTTAGCATCAGTCCCAGTACTGACCATCAGAAGCTTATTGTATGGTGAGAAGCAGACATCGACAGCAGGACCTGAAGGTCCAAGATGCACGTATCAATGCACTGGCATGTATGGCTAGCTGCTGCTTGGGTGTACCTGCGTGCTTCTGGGAGAACCTGGTGAGAAGACGCTGGGACTCTGTGCTCCACAAACACACACTGCCATCTTCAGCCGATGATCCGATGAGAGCTCTGTCGTGATGAGAGAAGGCAAGTTGAGTGACAGCCTGAGAGGGAAAAGAAGTGAGTGGAGAAAAAGGGGGGGGGGGGGGGAGAGAGGAGGGGAAAAATAAAGGCCAGCAGATTGTAATGCAGCAACACATGTACAAGAGGCATAGATGATGGTACACGTAGGTCCATATGTACCTGTTTAGAAGATGAATCTTTGTCCCTATGGTCTTTGGTAAGGTTGGCTAAAAGCTGGGTGGAAGTGGTAGCATGAAGGAGGATCTGACCATTGTCTGCTCCTGAGACAATGTGATTGTCTTTCAAACTTCTGGCCACCGCACTGATAGAGGCCGTATGACCCTGTGTGTGCATGTGTGTGTAAGATGTGTGTGTGTGTGTAGTGTGCATGAGTGCATGTGTCCATGTGTGTATGTGTAAAGTGTGTGCATGTGTCCATGTGTAATGTGTGTATGTGTGTGTACATGCATATATTTGTTTGTGTTTGGGATGTGTACATTTATGCAAGTTATGGTCGTTTATAAAAAAAATAATACATGTATACACACACATACATGAACATCATGTACATGTAACGTTAACTAATACGAGGAGGTACTTCCTTCAACAAACACTGAGCTAGACCACTGCGACTATTTACACGCACACTCAGACATAAATAATGTACAAATACTCTGCAAATACAAGTACGACGATGAGCTTGTCACCGATTGGATTGACGCACAACTGCCAGCCTCACCCCCACCCCCCCACCCCCACCCTCACAGTGCCAGAGGATATCGCACACATACCTGATAGGTCTTTACTATATCCTGGGCCTGAGTATCCCAGAGGTGGACCTGGGGACTAGTGCAGCCGGCAACCATGTAGCGACTGTTACCCATAAAACACCCACATCTGAAGCCAACTCCATCCTGGGGGGAGGAGGCAAGCATAGTGTGAAGTGTAGATTACAAGCAGCAGTGTTATGTGCAGTACTTTACTCTACTGACAACAATACAGGTGCTGTTTGATTTACTGCCTGGGTGAATAAAACGCATACATATACAAACAGCACAGAAAGATGCACCATACATTGTACTTGTTGTGTGGATGTGACAATGTATGTACACACTTTCAGTAGGACACACTTTCAGTAGGTCATTACCTATGCTTCCATGTGTATGTATGCTATTATAACACTTGTACCATATGTAACAGTGTCCAGCAAAATCATTCTTTTGTGTAGTTTTTAATCAAATTTTCTCTTAACTGCAGAGTCCCACCCTCGATAAAACCTGAGAGACATGGTGAAAATTATGGTACATGTGCATGCTGAAGTGTGTATTGCATTTCCATAACCTCAAATCTGCTACATCATAGATTAATGATAATGTGAGATTACTTGGTTGTCATGGTTACACTTTATTGTCTAATCTTGCCCATACACTACACACACACACACACACACACACACACACACACACACACACACACACACACACACACACCACGTACGGCCTATACCTTATGCAAAAGATACTTCCACGTTGGTGCTTGTTCCTGAAGCTCTCCAAGTGCAATTCTGTTTCCATCGCGGGGCACAATCGCAAGTCGCTGGTCTGTACGTTGGTGGTGGTGGTGAAGGAGGGACACGCAAAAAGGCTTGGGGTGGGATTAAAACACTAAATGATGTAAGTTGACGGATACTGTTGGCTCCCCATGACAGCGAGGAGAGGACGGAATGGCTGTCGGGAAACGGTTCGGTTCTCCTTTTCAGGTCGAAAGTCTTGGCATCCCAAAACGAGACACCATCTTGGGAGCCTGAGGCTACCTCTCCCATTGCTATAGCTGTATAATTATGACGTTTCAAACAGAGGTATACGTTGCAAGTAGAGGAATAGGTTTTTAATCGTGAAATGCACAAGGTATAAGCATACAGCACACCGCACACCGGAGTTGCGCCACTACACTTTGCCCATGCCACCGCACGAATAAACTCACTTTGTTACAATTCCAACGACCCGCCATTTACTTGTAAGGATACAGAGAGTTAATGTTTGTTTTTAAAACATAATTATTGCATCATGCAGTTAGTTAACTGTTGACTACGTTTATAATTAGAATATTATGGTACCTGTCTAAAGAAACGCAGACACCTTATGTTTCAAACCTCATTACTCCTCAGAACAGCTATAAAAGTATATACTTATAAGTAGAATACAACACAACACTACATCCTGTTTTATTTATAATGAACACGCATTCTACATATTGCGCAGCACGTTTATATGCGCAAGCAGTGTTTCAATCGCCACGCAGCACTTATTTTGGAAGGGTGGGTACAAGATACGATAGCCCTCCTGCACAAAGGCTGGATGTAAGACTAGTCTTTTCGTACGTCCAAGGCATGCCGAATTTTGGATTGTGGAACCACTTTTGTCGCCGAATTTTCTGTCTTCATGAAAAGCCCACGTGTATTTTATGAATAATCGATGTGTGTTGTGGTCATTGCGTGAACATGTGTACATTAACATAGGTACAAGAATGGAATACCGCACCAAAGTTGAAACAACTGCTGCCTAGCATGATAAAAGGAAAAGGGGAGCATTTGCAGCTAATCTTCTAAATTTTTTTTCCATCAACACCCTTACTGATAATGCTCAAGTGCACCCTGAACATATCTGACATTGCTGTCATCACTCAATGCAGTTATTGGTCCCAGGTCAGAAGGGGTGCACATAGGTGTGCACTGACTGACACCATTTTGGGAAGTACAAGGGTGTAGGGTACGTATATAGTATATGCCTTTAATGCAACATCATCAATATACAAAATCATATCGCAGGTGTGAGCAGTGCAAAAGGTCATGTCGGCAGTTGGTAGAGGTCGTCAATCAGGCCTCACACAACATGGTCATTGCACACCTTTTGAAGATGACCCGCCTCCAATCTTCTCATGTAAGCTATACCCACCACTGGCAAGCCAAAATAATGTCAGCGAGTTGAAGTGTGTGGTGTGTTCAAACAGTCTGACAGCCCTAGATCTGCTATGTCGTAAGCTGGCCCATACCAGATGTGGTGTGAAGTGGATAACAGCATCGCCCCCAGTGTGTTCTTGCTGCTCAGGGGACAGCTCTTTGATAACCACAGAAATAAGACCAGAACCAAAACACTATAGTAATCTTGCTGAAGGATGTACCGCATGGTACTGCAATGTGTGGGTTACCACATAGATGAAGGCTGGTTGCTATGAAGGGTATGAGTGCACACCATTTCTTACTGCTGGGAAGGAAAGAGAAGCCAGCACTGCGGAAGAGGGCCCCTGAGCAAGGCATAAGACAACTGCCTACAGGAGGAATAGTTCAGTGTCACATGCCATACTAACGGAGCATAGGAACATAAACAGGTTTGGGGGAACCCAAAGGATGTGTCCAATATATAATTCACCGTACCTTTTATATATATATATAGCGCCCAAGGCCACCCCTAATTCCCCCCCCTCCCCCTCCCCCTCCCCCCAGTTCCTACACCTATGACTAAACGTCATACCTTGTAGCCAATGACATTCATGCATGCAACACACAGCTGGCATTCGACCTCAGCTGCTTGTTCTAGAACAGTGAAGACAAGGTGTTCAGAGATGCAG
Source organism: Eunapius fragilis (assembly GCA_963681505.1). Taxonomy (NCBI): domain Eukaryota; kingdom Metazoa; phylum Porifera; class Demospongiae; order Spongillida; family Spongillidae; genus Eunapius; species Eunapius fragilis. Next base: position 1,494,847 of record OY811986.1, on the reverse strand, counting down.
ACAGCAAGGAGCATTGTCAGTGAAGGGGAACCATCTGCCCTAGGTGCTCACACTGAGTGTGGTCATTCCTGCTAGTGAGGTATAGTTAAAAACTGTAAGGGACAAACGAGGCATATCATTCAAGATGAACTTCAGATAGCAGCACCTAACTCTGTCGACAACACATGCGTTGGTTTTGGCAGGGGGGGGGGAGGGGGGGGCTGCGTCCATTCATGCCAAGTTTACACGACTCGGCTTAAGTTACACACAAGTTACTGACAAAGTACAGCATGAGCTGTGTATTGTCAAGGAACACTTGATCCCTATAGCCTCACAAGCTGTAGCTGCCATTTCCCCATTTCCCCACACATAAGAGAAAAAGATTATTTAGTCCTCACTCACATACGTCTTCAAACTCTTGTGTTTTGTGCACATAATTTATAGAAGTGCCTTCATGGCATGCAGGCAGTCGACATGCAGCTAGCTGCAGCTCTAAACTCTTCAGAGAAAAGAAAAACATGATACATGATATAGACATAACGTTTTTACCTTTCCATATAACCTTCCTTTTGCCCCGGCGAACAAGTACTGCGCGGAATAGCCAACAAAAATGGCGATTTTCAAAGAGATTTTCAAAGCGTTTGAACACTGCTTCAGAAAATTCGGCGACACACGCCCTCAGTAGAAACAGGGGCGGCGGAAGGTGTATAAGATGGAGGGGGGGGGGGGGGGGGATAATTAAATTCATGAATTTCAATGGGGGCATTTGTTCACCATATTCCTTTCGTCCGCCGGGGGGTAAGAAATTCCCCAGACCCAGAAAGCCGGTATATTATTACATTACAATCTATCTGTACTGTTCGCATTTGGCATGCAGCTAACAATCAATAGCGGCAATGTGCCGCATTATTGAGCCAGCAAACATATTCCTTATCAAATGCAAACAGAAAACAGCAAAAATTAACCTTACGTCAGCTGGCAGAGACCTTCAAATGTATGGCATCATTTTACAACATGGAATCGGTTAAGTATTCTCTGTACCTTTGTGCAACTAAAAGACCAAAAAAAGGGTGTTTCAAAAGTGTGAAGACAAGGAATTGGCATTATGTAGGACAGTAATTAAGCACAGCAATAAATTAATGTTTCAGTCGAAACACACAATTGAGGCTGCCACACGCAAAGCTCAGATAAAAATTAGTGCCTTTGTGTTGTACAATTTGCATTTAACGTGCACTCCCCTGGCTTCAACATCACGCAGCATTGAAAAATAAGCAAAGAACTGAATTTATATTTTTTGGAAAAGAGCCTTCTGTGATCCAATAGTTAAATTTACATAGTATCCAATAAGTATTGCAATCATATTTACTTGCGGCAGTTCCTCATAGCTGTGTGCAACAACATTCTTTCCATTCAGAAGTCCCAATGGCATCACAGGAATAGACAGAATCGAAGGAAAAGGATTTTGGAAACAAAAGTATGTATTAATATATGAATATGTGCATGGACTAGAATACATGATAATTGCTCCATGTAAATAAAAAATAATGAGATCAACATCATTTTTTTAACTATTGCATAAAGTATATAATAATATGGGACAGTGTCCAGCAGAATCACCCTTCTGGCTAGTTTTTCAAGTTTTCAAATTTTTTGATTTTCCTTGAACACCCATGAGCTTCTGTCAAATGGTCCTTACGCATCCTAAATCGGACTATCCATCACAGAGTTATTAGGCACTGAATTTATCATTAGCCATACATTTCAATGCGAGCGTTACTTTTCTTTTGCTTGTTCTGGAAATTTTGAAAAAGTACCATAAGGGTGATTTAGCTGGACACTGTCCCATATATTAACATATAAAAGTCTAGTGTTCCTAATTTTGACATTCTTGGAGCTCCAATTGGAGATATAATCTTTTGTGCCAAGTTTTTTTGCACACAAATGTGCAGATACTTTCAAGTTGCTTGAACAGTTGGAGGATGTGGGTGCTGTTGATCCACAGGTGGCTCTGCTCCTGCTTAGGCAATGTGGTGGCTTCTGCAAGTTGGTGCACCTTGCTAGATCTATCTAGGTCAGCAAGATAGATAGACCACTGGAACGGGTAGCAATGGATATTCTGGGGCCCTTACCAGAGAATCCACATGAGAATAAGTATAATTTAGTGGCGGGTGATTACTTTACTAAGTGGAAAGAAGCCTACCCATTGAAGAATATGGAAGCTAGCTCAATTGCCTGGGTGTTTGTTAATGACATTGTGTGTCGATTTGGTGTGCCGGAGTCTCTCCACACAGACCAAAGAAGTCCGCCTTGATAAAAGAAATATTTCAACTACTTGGTGTGCGGAAGACACGAACAACCCCATACCACCCAGAGTCAGATGGATTAGAATTAATAAGAAGGTGCTGGAGATGCTGAATATGGCTGTTCAGCAGGATGAAGACAAGTGGTACCTACTATTGTCATCTCTTCTTTTGGCTTATCGTACCAGTGTTCATGAAACAACAGGTACTACACCCTTCAGTTTAATGTTTGGGGCTTCCAGAGGCAGAGGCGGATCCAGGGGGGGGGGGGGGGTTTGGGGGTTGCAACCCCCCCTTTCATAAATGGTAACGCCCCCTCTTCTGCTAAACAGCCCCTCCCCCTTCCCCGCTTTTTGTATTGGGCCTGAAGCGCCGGACAGCACCCCCCCCCCCCCCCCCCCCCCCCCTTCCTGTGCTTTTCGTATCGGGCCTGAAGCGAGTAGCACCCCCCCCCCCCGCTTTTCGTGTCGGGTCTAAAGCGGACAGCACCCCCCCCCCCTCCCCGCATTTCGTATCGCGGGTCTCAACCCATCCTTTTGGAAAACCCTGTATCCGCCCCTGAGAGAATATCATGTATGGTATCCCACCTGAAACATATGACTCACCTGAATGCTACAGCCAGGCCTTGGTAGGGAGGGAGGAGCACTTACCAGCTGGTCCAGGAGAAGGCCAAAAGAAAACAGAATCACCAGAAGGAGGTGTATGACAAAACAATCAAGGGTCACCCATACCAGGTAGATGGTATTGTGTTTCTTCATAGCTCAATGGTCCCAAGGGGATGCTCAAGGAAGTTCGTAAGACTTTGGCAAGGCCCCTTTCAAAGTTACCAAGGTTATTAGCCCATCTGTTTATAGGATTGTGGATTGCAGCAATCCTAGAAGGAAACAGGTGGTTCACTTTAATCGACTGAAGCCTGCACCAGGCAGCTTAGACCAGTGTGATGACCTGCTACCAGATAAAACCATACCTAAGGAATCTACTCCTGTGGAGTCAAACAATGAGGATGATGATGCTGAAGACATGGTATTCACTTATCCAGGGAGTGAGGACATACAAACCACACCTCTCGATACGTCAACAATGGCACCATCAAGGGAAACAGAACCGGCACCAAATGAAGTACCACCACCAGGGGCACTTGCCCCACTGGAAGATAGGCCTGTTCCTGCTCCACTTAGATGATCAACACGACCCCAGCATGGTATGGGGAGCGAGTGAGCATACCGGACACATTCCTGTGTATGACAGTATTGGGGTGTGAGGACACACTCAGAAAAGTAGAAAGGGAGTGGTGTAGCACCCACTGTATGATTATGAACCTTGAACCCTGATCGTGTGTGCATGCATGTATTGTCCTATATATGTGTATGTATTTGGTAACTTGAATGATCTTTGGCTGATGCCACCGCCAAGTCTGTTACACATGCATGATGAACATCCAGTGCATCTTATGGTACCACTGAAGACAGAGGCACCGTATGTTGCTGAAGTGATGATGTCATCTTTTATGGTTAACGTTGACACATTATGAAAAAGACCAAGTTGGGTGACTTGTACCAGGGCAATGTGCCACATTATTGAGCCAGCAAAATATATTCCACTACAGAAAACGGCGACAATTAACCTTACTCAGCGGGCAAAGACCTTCAAATGTATGGCATCATTTTACAATATGGAATCAGTTTTAGTATTCTCTATACCTTTATGCAACTAGGAGACCACTAAATGGGTGTTTCATAAGTGTGAAGACAAGGAAATTGTCATTAAGTAGGACAGTAATTAAGTACAGCAATAAATTAATGTTTGAAAATGCGCCTGCTACACACAAATCTGGGAACTATACATGGGACAGACTAGGAGCCACAGAAATTTTTCTGAAGTATGTTAGCCAGAAGCTAGTAATGAATCAAAACAGTATAAAATATCTCCTCTCAGTGACATGTTGACGACAGCGAGTCTACATTTTTGCTTTATAGACCAAACATTGTTTACTAATTTTGATTTCAAAATGATTTAAGAATTTCCGTTGGTGGACCTAACTGAGAAGGAGGATAAGTCTTAGATAGGCAACCACAGCTCTAAATATTACACATCACTGATCACTTTGAACGCAAACCTAAACCTAACAAAAGGGGGGGGGGGGGGGGGGGGGTGCGGGGGGTGAGCTGTCTGGTAGAAGTGGACCATCAGGCAAAACCAAATACGTTAATACAGCACCCCTTTTTTCTACCTACTTGACTGCCCGATACCCACAGTAACAACATATCCATCCTGAATCATTCTATTAGCTTGAATTTTAGTCTGTCAGCCAATGAGATTGCCTTGCAGGGCACATTGGTATATGTGTGCCCAACTGCTATATCATAGCCGTCGGGGTTAGTTGGCGATGTCTTCAATACCATTGTAAGTTGAGGGCTGGGTGGGTGTGGTCATCACGGAAGACTGCAGTCATCTCCTGATGTCCTCATTCATGAGGAGGAGGGGCCAGAGGGGTAGGTACTAATGGCAAACGGTGGAGTTTATTTAATAAGCTGACAGCATAGTATGACAGCATAGGTAAGAGAGTTTGGCCACAGTCTAAAGGTGAGCCACATCAGACAATACAAGAACACACATACAGCCACACACATACAGTCACACACACACACACACACTCGCTTACACAATATCCCCATCTACACACCTCCATAATAAATTTGCTAATGTATAAGCTATGTACACACACCCATATGTTCCCTCTTGTCATGCTTGCCTGCAGATTATGGGGTCAAACTGTGACGATGTAAATATATGTAGAGCAGCCATTAGTTTCAAACATAATAAGTACCCAGACGTATATTTATTTATAGATTTTTCACTCATACATCTGGGTAAGACTACCTAACAAGCTGCTGCGATCTGTGCTTTGTAAAGTCATTGCAAACACACATTATCACATATATATATATATATATAATTTATATATATATATGCTTCTATTATGCGCATTTAATACAGGAATACTGTATAGAAGAGAACACCCATCAACAGAACCTTGCTTGCCTGCTAGTCAATAAAACCACAAAATGTACTACTCTTCAATTAATCCGCTACCAAAGGAAAAAAAAGGGCGCTATAGTTGCCTGTACCACAAACTGATAGTCTGCCTCAACTTCATATTCGCCATTTGGCTATGGCTTGTTCAATATCGTGAAAAACTCATTTTTTTGCAGATGAGAGTCAAAATGGTACGCGCTGCTGCTCTACTGGAAAACGTAGCAGAGACGCATGATCGACAATTTCTAACAGATACTTTTAGGTATCCCCTTCAGTGTCCCTTTTTTTAAAGGGTGGTTGGTGTTTTCATGTATTCCAGACGTCTTGTGGTTGTTAGGTTGCGTTGCTAACGCGGGTCGATAAACATTTCAATATTTCAGACTTAAGCCTAATTTCCACTTGGATCATCCCCGTATATAATATATGATCCGGGCAACCATCGGACACCATTTTAGCTCCGCTAGCTATAGCATAGGTGAGCAACCATTTTTTTTTTAGTAGTCTATATCGTTGTATAAAAGAGCATAGGCAGTGTAGCGCACTCGTTTCTCGCCGCGGGTAGCCTGCCAAGCTAGTGTGCTTGCATCAGTGAAGGCAATCTAATCGTTATTGATACAAACTTAGGGACTTCATGAAGAATTAAAAAACTTAAAGCATGAAGATGCTAATTCACGTGCCATGGAGTTCCAAGTGGCAATGCACGAAACTGTTATAATTAAGGCGCATGCGTTGAGTCCGATGCGACCATGGTACCAACGTTAGACGCTAACGCTACTTGCGAAATTGCGAATGGCCGAACACACTGCCAAACGAAATTGGATATCAAAAGCCGTAAGCACGAGCGCATTAGATTTCTGTTCAATGAAAGTTCATTCGGATTCTGTTATTGTTTATAGAAACGGCAATTCCTTCGCGTGAAGAGGGCCACGGCCCATTTGCTGTGCTCCTGTATTTCACTGCCAAATGCGTCAATGCCAATGGTGAGAATGAGTTTGTATAAATGCTCGCAGTAGTATATTTGTCACTGACCTGAGGCAGGGATAATTATCTCTGCCTGAGGTCGTGCAGCTAACTAAATTCATGCCATCTGGAGGATAGAAACAATAAAGACACAGCTTATAGCTATAAATGATTAATCCAGCGTATGTGTGTGTGTGTGTGTGTGTGTGTGTGTGTGCGCGCGCGCGCGCGCGTGTGTGTGTGTGTGTTTGTGTGTGTGTGTTGTGTGTGCGTGTGTGTGTTATGCACGTAGAAAAAGCGACGAAACTGTGCAACGTCTGGCGTCGCGGAAAATGTTGTCACTGATAACCAGGTAAGTCGAACTTTACTGCATGAAAACATACAAAGTACAGCTGGAGATTCATATAGTAGTTTGCATGCAGGACGTGTCTATAGCAACAACATGCATGTTAGTTAAGAACATCTTATCGCTGCTTAGCAACGCAATTTATTTGTGGTTACATATAGATAAGCAATATGCAGCTGTAACAGGTAAATTTGGTCACCTGGCATACGTAACTTCTCTGTACACAACAGTGCAATGTTAAAAGGAAGGGAAAAAGAAATTGGACTATTCACCACATGCATGCACATAATGTGTAGCCGAACAAAGCCAATTGTTTTTTTTTTTCCTTTTCACACACTTCTTTTTACGCACCTTTGCCTTCGATCCTATATCCCACCAACCTTTTCGTTTATTTCCTAACTCAGCTTCTAAATACTCGAAGTTGAAACAGAGTTCTGCGCCTGCCGCCGTGCCCGCTTTTACATTCAGGACATGCAGCCACCTTTTAAAAGCTCACTTTCTTTAATAATCTGAATTCGAATTCACCTTGTAAACAAAATAGCTCTTTTCGCATCAGCATGCATCTCGATTTAAAGATATCAGCATATGCGCTGCTAATATCCCCACTAATTATTCCTAGCTTCAATTTGCTTATTAATTAAAGCTAAGGCAATTTGCATGGAACATTTGCGTAATTTCAGTTGACTGTGTAATAACTGGCCATTACAAAGTAAGGCATTAACTTAACATTAAGAGCATCTGTCAGTCCCGTGACGATACGTTCTATTTAACGCCATTACATTGTATCGGAAGTCTCGCTAGAGACATCCATATAGGTTTTGACCCCTACTATGAATTAATTAAAATCCCGCGACCCTACCGTAGCTTCGCTCCCGACGATCGGATCGTCTAATCTGTTGCGGCAATCGATCTAGAAGTCAAAACTGAGTAGTTTCGCTTTTGTTTCACGTCGTAGAACCGCGTGGTTATCGAGAACGAAAAATACTGCTGTCCTCGTTTTCCTTCCAAAATAATGGGCGGGTCGTCTTCCACAGGGAAAAAAAGCGCCGAATCATTTAGAAATCATTGCGTGATTGAACAGAAAATCACACAAAAATCTCACGCTTCTATTGATATTCGTGTGATTTTCTGTTCAATCACGCAATGATTTCTAAATGATTCGACGCTTTTTTCCCCTGTGTTCTGCTTCTGCTTCTGCTTCTTGGGAACTCATAACTCGGGACCGGAACACTTTTAAGCAATGAAAATTGCACCAATAGCTTTAGAATTTGCTGGAGGACTCGCCTTAGTCGATGTTAGGCTTTGATACACAAAAGCCTAAAAGCCTATATATGGTCTTATCAAGTCTAATTAAGCAAAAGTACCTAGAAAATGTTCACAATACGTCTGGACTGAATTAAATCAGTTAAATGAAAGGGGGGAAACCTGCGATGCAACAGTGATTTGGGTGTTAAAAAAAAAATTAAGGAAACAAGTAAATGAAAACATTCTCTCTGCATGAGAAAGTTGGTGGGATATAGGTTTTGCAGGCAAATAGTATACTGCATGGTGTAAAAAGCAAGGAAACAAGTTTTATCAGAAGGGAGAATGTAATAGTCCTATATTTAGCACAGAAACAGCATATGCCTTAGTCGAAGTGTGCTAAATATAGGACTATTACATTTTCCCTTCTGATAAAACTTGTTTCATTGCTTTTTGCACCATGCAGTACACTATTTGCCTGCAAAACCTATATCCCACCAACTTTCTCAGAGAGAATGTTTTTATTTACTTGTTTTAAGTAGCTATAGCGAAAATGATGGGGAAATGGGGCTGGGTACTAGAGCCATTTGTTCTGCGCGATAATATTCGTTTTTGGCTTGATGGCAACAATTTACGTCGGGAAACAAGTCTAGCTAGGCACGTAACGGTTCACTGACGTTAGTTTGTACGAACAACTTATGTGGTTCCCAACAATTATATACGTGACAGCATCATGACTCTATATTTCCAATAGCAAGATTTGACATATATATAAAAGTGATAAAACAACTCACTTCTGTAATCAAGAGATTTTTGAGGAGTAGAAAACGTTGCAATGTCAACAGTAGCAGACCTTTATTATAGTGACCAATTTGGTATCAAAATGTTAGTGCAATGGTTCTCAACCTTTATGTCTATGCCTGGACCAATACACAGCCATGTTACAATAGAGGGACAAATCTAGCACTACACCTATAGTTAGCAATACAATCACCTAGACAGTTGTGTCATATCACAACATCCCTGGCATAACAACAGGCTGGCCCAGTGTGTCAAGCAGGCTAGAACAATCACTATTGAATTAGTACACACTCAGGCTTCATCTAGTCATGGCACTTTTCATAACCATGCATGCATGGGCATGTGGGACTGGCACTGGTAACAGTCAGGCTTTCATTGCTGTTGTTGCATCAGTACTGATGTCAAGGTTCTCAACTTTCTCTGTCGCTGGTTTGGTTTATTCTGACCTCAGGCGTATAAATCTCATTGCATAAATCTAATAAATCTCATCTTGATGTGATGGAGGTGTGATGTATTAAATGATGACTGCCTGTGTGATTAATATGAAATTCATTATCTACATGTAGATCATTAAGGTGCTCCAGGATACAGATGCATGCAGCCATGAGGTTTCTATGGATAGTGCACAGGTAATTCTCACAACATATTTTGCTTCCATACATCGTAACAAAACTGTGTCATCAGAAGTATGTATCATCTGTTGCTGTGACTGATGCAGATCCCATTAAAGATGGGATCAAAGATGTCCAGGCAAGTCAGCAAATAGTAATGTGTTACAAGAAATGGTGTATCATAGTGGGCATTCTCATTTAAAGTGATTCTGCAAAGCATTATAAGGGCTACATGCTGGCTATTGAGTACCTTTGTGTGTATACCAGCTAGCATGCCTATTACACATATATAGTGCGCTTATGATGTATGCCACCATACTCATTGCTCACATGTAGTCAGTTTTGTATTTTTGTATGTGCACTCTTCAATTAGGACTTACAAGGCCCAGCTGGTTATTAATGACAATGTGTTTATCCTCAGGCTGACGTGGCATGCAGTAACAATGAAGAAGCCTTGCCATCCCAAAAGATTACTGCTGTAATACAGGCAAGTCAGTAATTAACTGTGTTAGGTCAAAATGCATGCTTCCTGAGCACATGGGTTTTTTTCAATGTTGCTACTTGAATATGGCAATTCTGAGGCAACAACCATATTTGTGTTGAGGGATTGTAATGAGGATATGTGCAAATTAGTTTAGTGCCTATAAAATATTCAACTGTAGACATCAGATGTGTGAATTTGTGTGCATTCTTTATTTTCAGGATTCATCAATCCCTGTAATCTGTAAAATGCAAGATGACACTGCTGATAGCAAGGCAAGGGGGCCATACTTGCTGGAATGGTGACATGCACATTAGCCTTAGTGCATCATAATTAATTAATCTTGTCATGAAGATACTGTATATAATATAATTAGATATTCCACAATATACCTAAGATGTATGAATCCATGTGAAATGAGTATTCCTGCCTGTAACACATCATAACACAGACATGTGAGCATTCAAGAAGTGGGGGGGGGGGGGGGGGGGGGGGGGGGGGGTCGAATTTGGATAATAGGTGACCTTACTATAACATACTCATCATCTTGATGTGTAGCTATTGCGTACTGATACTTGGACTTTGCTTATGCATAACAGGTTGAGATGGGTTGCAGTATAACTCCATCATCACATGATGCTGTAACTGAAGGCCAGGCAAGTCAATTACATGTTAGCATGCAAAAGTGTGCATGAATTTAATCTCAACATCTCTAAATAACACATCCTATGGGATTGTAATCCCCCAGTACAGCTAGTTTTAACTTTTTCATTCATGCAATCATAAGTAACTTTGGATTTTAAAAAACATTATCCGTACGTCATAAGTTTATTGCACTATAGCTAAATAAGCTTGGATAAAGAAAATTATTTGCTACATTATTTGCGATGTACTTTTCATCACTAGTGATTCCATACTACTTTGTTTCAGGATTCATCAAACCCTGTTACAGTAACCACTCGGTCATAGAGAAAATAGAGCGTATACATTGCTAACTAAAGTGTTTATAGCAACCGCTATGAAAACTAATAGTTGGCTTAGTCTATCTGACGAATCTGTGAAATTTCTCTATGGCCAAGAGGGTACTGTATATCGGTGATTCATTGCTGATATCAAGGGAAGGGCCATATTGTTGCAATTGGAACATGCGCATAAGTTTAGTGCACTGTAATCTTGTCATGAAGACATTACTAGTTACATTGTTTGATATTGTACTTTTTATCACAATTTCGGATACAACTTTATTTTCAGGATTCATCAAAGCCTGTTGACAATGTCGATATCAAGGCAAGGGCTGTATTTGTATTAATAGTAGGATATGTTCATTAGTTGAGTGTCATGATGGTACTGTAAATTTTATAAAGATCCACTGATATATGAATCTTCTGTGTGAATCAGCAAATTGCGTACTGATACTTGGACTTATGCTTATGCACAACAGGTTGAGATGGATTGCAGTGTAACTCCATCATCACAAGATGCTGTATCTGAAGGCCAGGCAAGTGTTGGCATACAGATGTATTGAATGAATTTTATCTCAAAAGCTCCACACTTATAAATAACACATGCTTTGAGATTGTAATCCCACAGTTTAGCTAGTTTTTTCATTGAAGCATTTTAAAGTATCTTTTAATATCCTACCAAAGTGTGAACACTTTCATGTACCTGTTACAGATGGTCAATTTTGTTGTTAAGTTCATGGTTTCACCATTTTAGACCTTGGACAGTTGCAATGAAATTGAACCAGTTCCTCTCCCATCTGTTGGCCCCAATAAGGTAAGACAGTTGGTAGAAATTTTTATGTACAGGCTTGCACAATTGCATGCATTCATCAATTTAATTGAATTTAAAAGAAAATAGCTCTGATATTCAACAGGCTCAGATAATAATTAGTGTCATTTGTGTTGTACATTTTGCTTAAACTTATACTTATGCATAACAGGTTGGCACATTATCACATGATGCTGTAACTGAAGGCCAGGCAAGTCAATTATTACATGCTAGCATGCAAAAGTGTAAGATGTTATGCGCAGGAATTTAATCTCAACATCTCTACATTTTAAAATAACCCATCCTTTGAAATTGTAATCTCATAGTACAGCTATTTCATTCAATAAGTAACTTTGAATTTTTAAAAATAAATTACCCATACATCATAAGTTTAGTGCAATATAGGGAAATAATCTTGTGTTGAAGATATACTGCAAAATTACTCGTTACATTATTTGTTTTTAGGATTCATCAAACCCTGTTATAGTACTACCCGCTCGGTCATAGAGAAAATAGAGCGCATACATTGGTAACCATCAGTATTAATAGCAACTGCTATGAAAACTAATAGTAGGCTTAGTTTATTTAATCTTTGATGAATCTTCAATGGCCAAGTGGGTACTGTATCATTGATGTCATTTCTGATATAAAAGCAAGGGCCATATTGTTTCAATTGGAACATGCACATAAGTTTAGTGCACTGTAATCTTGTCATGGAGACATTACTAGTTACATTATTCCTTTTATCACTATTCCAGATACAACTTTATTTTCAGGATTCATCAAACCCTGTTATCTGCAATATGCAAGATGACAATGCCGATATCAAGGCAAGGGCCATTTTTGTATTAAACAGTAAGATACGTTCATTAGCTGAGTGCCCCATAGGTAAACAATCCTGTCATGAAGATACTGTAAATTTAAAAGGATACCACTATATGCCTAAGATATATGAATTAATAAATAAAATACTCACGTGATTAGCATTGTCATTTACATTTAATACACTTACGTTTCAACGAATATTAGTACAACTGTGGAGGCTAATATGGAAAACTGGCGCAAATAGTTGTATTTTCCAAAAACTACAGATTATTAATGTATTTAAAATGCTTATGTTATAAAATTTTTAAAAACGATGGCATATGAACAATGTATTTCAAACCTTTTTTCCTGTGATATTAAAAAGATCCACTACATACGAATCTGTGTACAATCAGTAAATTGCGTATTGATACTTGGACTGTGTTTATGCATAACAGGTTGAGATGGATTGCAATATAACTCCATCATCACATGATGCTGTATCTGAAGGCCAGGCAAGTGTTGGCATACAAATGTTGTGAATGAATTTTATCTCAACAGCTCCACACTTATAAATAACACATCCTTTGAGATTATAATCCAACAATAATTTCCAACCAAATTGAAAGTGCTTTATACACATGTTTGGGATGGTCATTTTTGTTGTTGAATTCATGTTTTCACACAATCACCACTTTAGACCTTAGGCAGTTGCAATGAAATAGAACCAGTTTCTCTCCCACCTGTTGGCCCCAATAAGGTAAGACAGTATTATTTATGTAAAGGCTTGCACAATTGCATGCATTCTTCAATTTAATTGAAAATAGCTTTGATTATACCAAAACAGGCTCAGATAAAAATTAGTGCCTTTGTGTTGTACATTTTGCATTTAACCTGCACTCCCCTGGCTTCCAACATCTCACAGCATTGACAAATTAGTTATGAACTGAATTTATGTAGTTTCCAATAAGTATTTGATTGCGGCAGTTCCTCATAGCTGTGTGCAACAACATTCTTTTCATTCAGAAGTCCCAACGGCGTCGCAGGAATAGACAGAATCGAAGGAAAAGGCTTTTGGAAAATAAAGTATGTATTAACATAAGGATATAGAAAATTTATGTGCATAGACTAGAATACATGATCATTGTTTCTTGTAAATAAGAAATATGGAATCAACATAATTGATTTATATATCCATTACTGTAACTACCATGTACATTATGATGGTGATGGTAGAGAGGTGTATTTAAGGGGATTAGTTGTTCAAGTCACCATTGAGAGTACACTCAGTACATATCTATTAGAAGCTGGTGAATGAATTGAAGACTATTTCCAAATCCTTTTGCTTCATATGAATATAACAAACCAAGATGTAATTGGTAACCACTATCTTTATTCACACATCACTCATCTTTAGAAAGGTCACTGGCACAATGAAGCTACAATGAATGAAATGCATCTGTTATATATAGTTGGTGTGCTTTCATGTAAATCAGCAGAACTATAGTCATGATAGCGAGCACATCATTATTTATGATGAGCATGGTTAGGGCATCAATGGATTTGATTGGTCATACATGCTTCTTTGCTATCAGTCACAGATGGTCAGCAAAACTCCATCATTGCATGAACACATCACTGACAGCAAGGCAAGTTAATTATGTGTTGTAGTATATTTTGTCATACAATGCAAGATTTTTGGATCACTTTAAATCAAAATTGCATGTCCTTTAAACTTGTTCATGACTCTTTTTAAGTACACACAGTTTTCATAGGTGGTGGTTTTGTGTGATATAATGTACAATTAGGTTTGGTTTGGAATGATCAAATTAAAAGTGACATGCATGCTAAATTTAATGCCCTCTAAAGCCATTTTATAAATTCATTTTGGTCTTTGCAGCCACTCCCAAACAAAGTGGAGCTTCCAGAAGGGGTGGAGGTTCTTGCTCCTGATGCAGTAAGTATTCCATAGTCCGGGTTGTGAAACCAAATGATATATTCATTTTCTTTCTAAACAAGCCAAGGTGGACTCACAATCCGCATATGACATAGAAAATGATGTAAGTTTGTGCTAGCCAGGCAGTCAAGTAAGTAGAAAAAAGGGATGCTGTATTAATGTATTTGGTTTTGCCTGATTGTCCACCTCTACCAGACAGGCGCTTACCTGCCACCCTTTGTTAGGTTTTGGTTTGCTTTCAATATGATCAGTGATATGTTTTTTGAGCTGTGGTAACACTTATCCTCTTTCTCAGTTAGGTCCACCAACAGAAGTTTTAAATGGCATTGTGCACAGATGTCTTGGTCCACATATGATGGATAAATAATACGACAACCTTGCCTGTGCAGTACATGTATTTGACCCTTAAGCAGCTGTCAACTAGCTGCCACACACCCTGCAATTGTTGCTTGTGGACATTCCCTGTGATGTGTGCTACGTCTACTGTGATTGTGTAATTATTCATGTTTTTAAAAGCAAGCCCAACTCATGTTGTGGAGGTTGGTAAAGTGCTCCTGTTCTGGTGCACATGTTTTGGTTCTTCAAAGTCTGATGATGAAGGAAAAGTATATCTAGCCTCCATTGTTCTGGTTGTAAACAGTACCAAATCATCGCCTTCCACGCTCACAGCTGACGTAAGGTTAATTGACACTGTTTTCTATAGCAGAATATATTTTACTGTCTTGATAATGTGGCACATTGCCCTGGTACAAGACACCCCACTTAGTCATTTTCATAATGTGTCAACATTAGCATCAGCAATATATGGTGCCTTTGTCCATAGATGCTCTCAAGGATGCACTGGGTGTTCATCATGTAAGTACCGATTATTATAATGATCTCAAGACCTACAATCACATATGTGATTAATGTCGCCATCAATACAAGCTATATGGGATAGCTCTGGAATGGTTCAAAGTCATGCACATTTTAATGGGCCCTCCTATGCTGAATAAACAGCTGGAATGCTTATAGGCTTCTATAAATCATGTCATAATACAGAACATTCTGAGTAAACATACTTGGACATGGCATAATGAATCCAGATCCTGTGAAAGGAGTTCGAGAGTTGAACTACCAAACATTTCTTTGAAGCTGAATGGTCTTTATGTACAAATTTACATACACTCTGCTGCCTTTGAGATCAAAATGGACATCATGCATGAATGTATAGAAGCACAGTTGAGCAAGTCACAGCAAAGTTGGGATAAGTAAGAACTTCTGGTTTCAACCATAACACCAATCGAATGTGATAAAACAGTAACTTAAATCATTTGATTTCACAACCTGGACAATTAATTGAATACTTATATTACTGCATCAGGAGCAAGAACCTCCACTCCTTCTGGAAGTTCCATTTTGTTTGGGAGTGGTTGCAAAGACCAAAATGAATTTTATGAAATGTAAATTTAGAGGGCATTAAATTTAGCATGCATGTCACTTTTACAACCTAGTTGTACATTATATCACAAGCAACACCACCAATGAACATTGGGGAAAACTGTGTGTTTTTAAAAAGAGTCATTAACAATTAAGGACATGCAATATTGATTTATCAGAATGCGAAATTAATCTTGCATTGTATGACATACACATACATACACTGCAACACGTAATTAACTTGCCTTGCTGTCAGTGATGGTTAAGTAAACTCATACCCACATTTCCGACCCACCCTGTTCTGGACTAGTGGTGTGTTGCATGTTATGGGTTGGTGTTTGTATATACTGAACTGGTGTACTGGACTGATGTGTGTTTCATGTACTGGACTGGTGTGTTGCATGTCCAAGACTGGTGTGTTGCCCAGGGGCGTCAGAATATTAGTGGAGGCTATGAGGTCGGATCCTTATGGGACATGAGCATATACCTACATGATGTAACATGGCCCACTTCACACTATTCCCATATTCCATTACATGTTAATATCCCATTGTACTCACTATCTTTATATCCATGACTATTGCTGATCATCTTTACATGCATTTATAAATTATTTGTTAGAATTGATATTTGGCCATGTGCACCTTTAGTTTAGGCACATATGCACACACACCTAAAGCACATCCAGAAGAGTCCCTTGGACTCCACCACTACATGCTCATGTTGACATCTCATGCCTCCACTACATATGCTCAAATCCAGACTGTGCACCATTGAGAGGTTTAAAAAATGACTTAGGGTTCTGTGACAGAACCATGTTGTGAAGGCTATGGGGATCATGTAGAGGAGGCGCTGCATTTACATGTACATGTGAGTATGTGGTCATGTCCCATGGCTTCTACTACATGCCTGTACATACAACGCACCAGTCCAGTAAATACAAGATACCCAGTCCAGGGTGGGTGGGGGAAGGATGAATGGGGGGAGGGGGCAACACTGAGGGGAGCAGTATTAATTTCATGCTTAACATTAATGGCTTATCTGCAATAGCTATACAAAATGCGGGGTTGTATACAACTTTCTTTTTTAATACTTTCCAAACGGGACACCACCAAACGTCCATAGCGTGATGCAAGCAAAGACACATACACCATTTTTTAATGAGATTCATTATACTACATTAATCATGGAGCCTGCTTCCACCGATTCCGATTGTGAGCGTCGAGACACTCGATATAGTGTGGGTCTAGGTACGAAACTTCCAAATGCGAAATGTATATACCCAGCGGCGGAACTGCGCTCAGCCCCAGAAGCTCTGTATAGCCTGAACATTTCTTGAGAAGTGCATGCAACTATAGAGCTGATGTTGCGCATAAGGGAAGGCACGTGCCCCGCCCCCACCCTGGGGCCGTAACACGGAGGTACCCAATATTCCCCAATGCGAAGGTTTATGCATACCTAATGCAGAGGCATACACACCCAATGTGTATGCATACACACCCAATGTGCTGAGGTGTGCAGTAATGGAGGTATAATAATATACCCCATGCGCTACGATTTAACCATTGTGTATATAGTGCGTTACAGCTGATATTCTTTTGGCACGAATCCCGAAGCTCTCTGCTTGTATATAACTTACATTTGCAAATTTATTATGGAGGTGTGTAGATGGTGGTATTGTGTGAGTGTGTCTGTGTGTGTGTATGTGTGTGTATGTGTGTGTGGGGGGGTGACTGTGTGTGACTGTGACTACTGTGTGTGTGACTGTATGTGTATGACTACTGTGTGGGTGACTATGTGTGTGGCTATGTGCGTTCTTTTATTTGTCTGATGTGGCTCACCTTTAGACTGTGGCCACACCCTCTTACCTATTTATGTTCTTAGCTTGTTTAAAAATAAAAAAACTACCATTAGTACCCTCTGGTCCCTCTTCTTCATGAATGAGGACATCAGGAGATGACTGCAGTCTTCCATGATGACCACACCCACCCAGCCCTCAACATCATTGGTTGACTGACTAAAATTCAAGCTAATAGAATGCTTCAGGATGGATGTGTTGTTACTGTGGAAGCTGTGCACTCAAGTAAGTAAAAAAAGGGGTGCTGTATTATTTGGTTTTGCCTGATGGTCTACCTCTACCAAACAGGTGCTGGCTCACCCACTTTCTCAGTTAGGTCCACCAACAGAAGTTCTTAAATGGCATTGTGCACAGATGTCTTGGTCTGCACATGTTTGCAGCTCCCTGATGGATAAATAATAGGAAAACCTTGCCTGTGCAGTACATGTATTTGAGCTGTCAACTAGTTGCCACACACCCTGCAATTGTTGCTTGTGAATGTACCCATGACATTCCCTGTGATGTATGCTACGTCTACTGTCATGTTTTTAAAAGCAAGCTCAATTCATGTTGTGGGGGTGGGGGGGGGGGGGGGGGGTAAAGGGCGCCCGTTTTGGTGCACGTGTTGGTTCTTCATAGTCTGACAATGAAAGAAAAGTATATTTAGCCTTATTTAGTGAGAGGATAGGGCATGCTGGCGGGGTGGTACATTAAGTACACTTTCAACTGAGATGGCATCTGGCCGACTGACCATGGCATTGTACGCATTCACTGCAGCAAGAAGGTAGACCTTTGAAGTCACCGAGCAATTGTCTGAGGGCATTGATGTGGTTAGAGATGAGATGTATGCGGCAAGTGCGTGGCGATGAAGAGAACGCAGACCAAGGCCACCATGACTCAGGTTAAGTGAGGCCTGCTTAGCTGCTGGAAGTGTTAGCTCAATTGCTAAAGATAATTCCAAGCAGTGAAGAACATCATTGTCAAATTGACTAAACACTGATTCCGACATTGGTGAAGGAGGTGTAGACCGTGCTAGGTGGGAGAGCTTACAGAAACTAGCACATGTGCTCTAGTGCTCTTGATCCAGATTGCCACCACACCCTTACATGTTGTTCTGGAGGGGACATCATTGCACGGTACAATAAGCTGAGAGACTGTTTTGCCAATTTGTGTCCAAAGCATGCTTATCTCCTCAACTGGAGAAAGGTCCAGGCATAGGCTTCTCTAGACCAGCTGATGTGCTGGTGTCAAACTGGTCTCTCTCCCACCCTGCAGCATTTGACCTAAAAGTCATTCATCCGCTTAATACAGATCTCATTCTGGAAATGAGTTTGGCTTCAGGCAATTCTGCAGAATGTGGTGAGGTTGGGAAGCATGCCAAAAATGATGAGATGTGTTCAGAGTTGGGCTGGACATGCATTACATTAGTGGTGGAAGTCTATGGTGGTTGGGGATATGAAGCCCAAGAATGCTTCTCAAGATTGAGCAAGAGACTTGCCATGCAAATGGGACTATCTGACAATGAAGCACTGAGCCAAATCTACTGCCTGCTGGGTGTCACATTAATGAGGCGGAATGCTAAAGCCATCCTGCTGAGATGCCCCCATATTCCCCTTCATGAATGTTAATTACATATTCTCACTTGTTGCTCTGGGGGAGATGTAATAACCAGACACAACCACTCAGGGACTGCATTGCTGACTTCTGCCACAAGGCATGCCTTTCCCCACAAATTGAGAAAGGAAGTGGTATTTTTCCTAAAGACCAATCAAGACCAGCAACATTCTAGTGCCAACTGGTCCCTCTCGCGCCCAGCTGCATTTGACATAAAGGTCATCAATCCGCTCAATTTGCAATTTATACAAGTAGCGGCTCAAACCTGTGGTCATGCAGCTGAGATGGGAGAAGAGGCCAAGCACTCTAAAAACGATGAGGCATGTGCCCTTAGAGGATGGACATGCATCCCTTTGGTTGTGGAGGTGTTTGGGGGATGGGGCAATGATGCTATCAATGTACTTTCAATCATATCCAAAAAGGTAGCCACGCAACTATGTCAACCTCTAAATGAAGTCGCCTAAGCCTCACCCTCATGCATGAGGCAGAATGCCAGGGCAATTATGGCCAGATGTGTCTCACCAAACACCTGCTGTGACTTTTAGTTATTTGTAGTGCTTGTGTTTTAAATTCATGTATTCTATAAGTTATACATTAATTTTTTTTGTTGTATGAATTAGTCGTTAAAAAAATAAAATAAAATATAAAAAATAATAATACTAACAGCGTGTTGAGGAGTCGGTTTTGTGAGCAATGATGCGAGACTGCTGCTGCAGTGACTTGTGTTAGCTGAAAAAATCTGCCCTGACAGGGCTCCAGTCAGATTTGTCAAAGGTGGCAATGAGTACACTACGTCCAGCTCAATGTGGCTCCTACACTTGGTGGAGGTTTATTGGAAGCTGCCTGGATTCCCTACATCATGCTCCAAATGTTTGTGACTTACTACAATGGTACAGCACCTAGGGTTTTGTGGAGGTGGAGGAGGGGGGAGGGGATCTGGGGAGGTAATTGGACGGGAAGGTTTGCTGGTGTGGCACAGTAGTTTGCTGAGGTGGGAGATGGTTGGCTGGAGTGGTACGTTGGCTTGTTGGGGTGAGGGAATGGTTTGCTGCAGTGGGGGGTAGTTTGTTCAGGTGGATTGATAACTTGGGTACAAGGAATGTGTCGTCTGGTTCAATGGAACAATAGCTGTGCCTTGTTCAAGTGGCTTGAATGTGCAACCCATAAAGAAAAAAAAAAACTAAAATATAGAATAGGACATCTGTACAGATCCATATATGGGTGGAGGGGTGATATCATTTTCCTTATAAAATCCCCTTCCTCTTCCCTTCACTACTCCTCCTTTCATCACATGTACTGGCCTTTCATGTTCATTTCCTTTCTACAAAGGAGAAAGATGTGGCAAAATTTATATTGAATTTAATATGGTTTAGGAAGGAGGAATGGAGTCAGGGGAGACACAACAATGTATGCCACTGTGCCCAACTCACAGACTTCTACGTATTTTTGTATATAATCATTTAAGGACTGTTGGAACAAGTGTGTCGTTCTTATTTCCCAGATCACTAGTATACAGTATTCCAAATCAATTAAGAAACCAATAAAATGATTTTGCTTATAACAATTGAACCCTTCTGGCTACATGGATGCATATCCATGCATGGTTACAAAAAAGGTCACACTGTATCCAATTCAGTCCTGCATGACAACTGTAATATGCACACATGCCAAGAAACAAGCTTGTAAGTACAGTGTCACAAATAAACTAATGTAAGAGTTTTGCAACTTGCATAGCAGTCTCAGAAGAAAAATCATGCTTGTATTCTAGTTTAACCCAGTCAGCTAAGACTTTGGTTGTTAGATTTGGCTCATCTTTTTTACAGCACAAGTGTGCATTGAGTTTAAAATCTTTATCAAATAATTAGCAATTAATCCGATGAGATGAATGTCCTCTCTCTGTTGCTAAAATTTTCTGTATAATATCATTCTTGCCATTTGATAACTTATCCATTATGCATCACATTATGCATCACATATTTCTTCATTCCAACTTGTAATTGCTGTGCCCATTACAACAATGCCAAATGTCTTTTGCAGTTCAATGGAAGCATTTCATTTCTATAAAAGACAGCAATTACTGTTAAAAAGGTAATTTTTGATATCAAGCTCTAACTACATATCTTACTTATTACATTATTATAAGTCGTGTATGGCATTTTGAGCAATATATATGCACGATCCTGGTCAAATGCCTTGCATTGTTAATATTGTGCACTTCCAAACTGTTGTTACTTTCACACACAAAGGTCCTAAGTGTGCCTATAATTATTAACAACTGCTTGGCTTGAGATGAATTTTGAAAACAGTGTGAGCAACAGCAGTTTCTCTTGACGTTCAGCATGGGTTCAGGTGTTAACAACAAAATATTATTTCAATGTACATGTATTGCATGCACTGCATAGGGGCTTAAAATGAATATGAAACAAAGAATGTATGATCGAAGATATATATAATTATTATTGTAATAACATGAATATACAGAAACAACACTGATTAAATACAAAATACAGCTCTACAGTAGACGAGCTATCCTAGAGAGGATAGCTGTAGCATTAGCCCTGACCAGGTGGAGATTCAGTCGGCCATAGATCTCATCAAGTACGATGGACTTTGGCCGACACATGGAGGTGGCAAGTCTAGAGGCTACAGAGGAGATACTTGGGGTCATTGGTAAGATATTGATAAGCAGTTTCTCTTGAAGTTCTGAATTGGTTCAGGCCTCTCCTGGTGAACAACAAAATACTACAATGTATCTCATATTAATAAGCACTGTAAACTCTGCAGATTTTTAAAAGTGAAACAGTTTCATTAAAAATTTTTATGGAAAACCTTAATTTAACATAAAAGTGGAAACTGTTTCATAAAAAGAATTACATACATATAGATATTGAAACAATGTAGTTTGCTGGTAAAGGTCTTGTTGAAAAATCAGTAATCTCAGGCCCAGTGTCATGTTTACAAGTACAAAACAAAAAAAAAAAAAAAAAAAAACAGAGAGTATCCCACTAGCTTCAGCTCAATGTTTTGGCATATACTGCTGAAGTTGCTCCTGATATTTCCGGTTCTCTGCACTCAGTTTTTCAAGCTTCTCATTCAAAGATGTTACAGCAGCTGCAAGTTGTTGCTAATTAAATAAGATAACAATGAAAGCTTATTCAAGTACATTAGGCAAAAGTAGTAGCCGCACACGTACATACTCACCTGTTGGATAAAGAATTGTCTGAACATGTCCAGACTAAGTGCTCTCACATCACGATGCATTTCATACCTGGAGAAGAATGTGCACAACCAAACTGTAGCTGAAAGACAATTTAATACACTGCATCTAACTTCCTACATTTTGTTTTGCTAACTTACAAATTGCATATGTAATAGATGTAGTACACAATTTTAATTATTGGCTAAACCAGAAATCTATTTTCATGGTGGGGCAGAGTTCCAACTGGATTTCAATTTGTTACCCAGATAAAAGTAAATCCACTAACCAGTTTTGGTACACAACTATGTTAAAGGGGAACTGCCATGGAAAACTAATGCTTCTCAGTTTTTTAATAGCATTTGAGTTGAGAATAAGGATTGTAGCCATAATGTATTAATTGTTTACAATGCAAGATAAAACAACAAACGTTGTCGCCATGTTTTATACCATCTAAGCCACTGGTCTCAGAACACCATTGCTAGCGTACACATGTAACGTAAACACTACTGATGTAATGTGACAAATGGAGGTGACAATGTATTCCTATTGTATGGACTGGCTTCCGTCAATAGTATGGCCCTTGGAGCGTCGGCACTATGGGGCGTGAGATGTACCTTTCCCTACCAACAGCCTGTGTTATTGCGCCTTTGTCTTGCATGTGTATATGACATGCCGTATGTGTATAGGAGTTGAGTTCAATTGTATTACGTTGTAAGTTGGAGTGTTGGATCGAAATGCGGCGTTACACACAGAATGCCTCAATGCATTGTCAAAGGATGTACAGAGATAATAAGTGCCATAGGTGTGTTAGTTCCCATTGTTTGCCACACAATAACCCATCTCTGCTTCATAAGGTAAGTTTTCTATTGCGTGTGTGCGTATTGCTTTGTGTTTGAAATGGCGGTAATCAAGGTGTTAGCATTCGAATTATTCTGCCCAATCGGATCCTGAATGTTCACAATATACACTGTCATGCAGCATGATGCAGAATACAACCTACATATGGTACGCGTGTACCTGTGCGTATGCCTTGCTTGTCGTGGTGGCATGGGAGTCCGAGAGACCCGGTTTCAATGGCCAAAACATGCATTTACAACATCTAGGACATGCACTAACTATACAGTTCAGGCCATCAAAGGTACTATTTGGTTTTCGTTGTTCGATCATAAACAACATCTATTGGAAGTACGTTCAGAAATGAACCGTCAGCTAGATCAGCAGTGACTAAACTTAATTTTGCAAATTTTTAATGACAAAAGGAGACGAGTATCCAGAGAGCAGTAGAAGGTAAAAACCACTACATGTATATGGTTAACAGTGATGCCTGTTGACCACCATTATTTTGATCTGTCTCCAGTTGAATTTCAGGATGCATTACTAAGATACCATCGCCCTTTATTAAACATGCCTGCTTTTGTGATGGTTGTGGCTCCCAGTCTAGTATGGGACATGGCCTTGACAGTAGAACAGGAGGTCTAGTTATCCAGCGGAACAATGTACTAGCTCTCATTACTGATTTCGGAGTACATAGTTGTTGACAACCCCAAGTTGTAACACTTTTTGAGATACTGTAAGTGTAGTTGACACAGATGCCAGATCACATCTACGACGTTATTTTTTCTTCAGAAGAACGCATGAAAAAAGCGAAATATGTGAACACTGTTAAGCTAGGCCTGCAACCTTTACACTGTTTGTAGTTTCTTTGGATGGTGTTTTGGGTCATGAAGCCAAGTTTTTTTTGAATTGCCTAGGAGACAACATTGCGGACATGTGGAAGAAATCCCATAGTGAGATGACGGGCTGGGTCAGAGCCAAGATGTCCTTTGCCACTCTTAAGGCAACTAATCTCTGCCTTCATGGCTCTATAGTATCAAATGGAGGAGAATGGTGGATATTAATGATGGAACTGGGCTCCCAGGTTACATTAACTAAGTTGCTCAATCTGTTTATGTATATCATACCTCATTTTGTGTTTTAATCTATAATGTATTTTGTTTTGAGCTTATTTTCCTCCAATCATTTTAGAAAAAATGCTCTGTTTAATTTCCATGTCACAGGAACAAGACAATTGTCCAATCAATGACAGCCCAATAGTTTACTAAAACAATTTACGGCATCAAGCCATGCACAGTGGCAATGACGTATTTCTCATCTCAACTGCACACTCTTCTTCCCCATCAATTAATCATAACGATTGATAAATTTACTGTACGTCACCTGGACGATGCAACGTTTAATTTCCACATAAGGTACAGCCATTCACAATTCATGCAAAAAGACTTCCGCAGAATACAAATGGATGGCTTAGCACGGGGCAAACAACATTAAATACATTCCTATATTTCCCCTTGGGTCCATATACATTACAGTATGGAGCATACGTGCAGAGACTGAAATGCATTTTTAAACAGGAGATACAAAGAATAAAACTCGCTAGGTATCATGGATGCCATTGAGGGGCTCAATAATATTAAAGCAAATGCACATATATGACTTTTGAGGGCCCCAGTTTCTTGTCCAAAACAGTGAAATTGAGTGAATGGGGATGAGCTCATGTGAAACCTAATGTCCATCAATTGCCTAAAGTCTCATTACTAACTGACTTAATATCAAGGTCCAATGCATCATTTTCTGTATACATGTACATGTATGTACTTGAGGACACACTGACAAAGTGCATGTGCAGTGTGCATACACACAATCACGTGTGTGCTGCAACACACAATCATTTTGGTGTGCACTAATTTATCCAATATCGTTATATTGATTGCAGAATTTTCAGGCCCACAACTACTTTTGTGTACAGTGCACATGCCAAAGCATCCAAATATAGGAACCTGACCGAGCTTGGCAATCGATCACGAGCACTCATTTATTCTTATTGTTATTACCTCAATTCTTCAGCAGTGTCCTTGATCAGACTTTCAATGTACTGTACTTGAATGGCTGGGGAGCCAACGTGTTGGGATGGAAATGTAGAACGAGTCATAGAAGAAGATAAAGGCTGTGTAGAGGGAAAATAAAACAACAATGAATGATGTACATGTATATGCATGCACACGTAACATCGAACGTACTAGTACTGTGTAAAGTATCACACATAAGCCCCTCCACTACATCCAACCCCGTTGGGAAAAAAAGGCTTTGT
Source organism: Eunapius fragilis (assembly GCA_963681505.1). Taxonomy (NCBI): domain Eukaryota; kingdom Metazoa; phylum Porifera; class Demospongiae; order Spongillida; family Spongillidae; genus Eunapius; species Eunapius fragilis. The sequence goes on along the minus strand of OY811986.1, from coordinate 1,469,343 downwards.
GTTTAAATGTGCATATCTCCATAACTGTGAATGCCATCTACAAACTTATTATTTCAACGTTTCATGAAATGAATAAAACTCTCATAGTGTTCATGGTCGAGATACGCACGTTTAAACACAAGCCATTTTTTTTCAATGGGGGGTGGAGAGGAGCTTATGTGTGATACTTCACGCCATCAGTAAATGATCCGCAAATGCAATGTACATGTACACTGTGCAGTGGAACATAACCATCTTTGCCCATACAGCAGAGGGATGTGACAAACCCCATCATCCCACTCTGCTGCATACATTCACATACAGATGAACATTACTAACCAGAGTTTCAACATTGCCAATATTCTGTTCACTATCTAACTCGTCTTTCATCTCCACCAAAGTGCCTAATTGTTGCGATGGTAACACTACATTAGAAGTACATGTAGCTGTTTGTGCTGTGGTTATAGAGGACTGAACCGAAGGGGCAGAAAGAGGAGTATCTGGAACAGGCGATACATCTTGAAGAGGAGCAGAAAGAGGTTGATTGGCAGTAGTTTCAGGAACAGAAACAAGAGGCCGAGTGGTGCTGGCAAGAGGTATCAGAGGAACAGCAGAGGCACCAACAGTTGTGACGCGAGGAAGAAGTGGCTGACGAACTGTAGCTTTGAACAATGTAGCAGAAGAGAACATTTGTAATCCAATGAGCCCACTTAACACATTAAATAGGTACATGTGTACATGTAATCACATGACGAGATCAATAGAATTTATGCAACATCATAACCAATACAGAGATGTATATCTAAAACAGTTACACGTACACAATACATCACAAGTGTCAATACTGTGCTTACTTGCTGGTACTACTGATGCTGTAGGTCCACCCAACATCTCAGTGCTACCAGTCACAAGTGGAGAAAAGATGCTTGAAACACCAGGATCTGCAACACAGACAGCAAACACACGTGCAGTACAGCTTAGGCCATGAAAAATGCACATTAAACTGTATGTTATTCTCAAAAATTGGGTGTTGCAGGTAAAGCAATTTAACACACAAAGAACATCAGGGTAGATTTCAGATCACTGATGTGTGCCTGTTATATCATATTCATACAGACGCACACTTTCCAGATGCATAATGCTGGAATCACCATGACATACATGTACATGTATCAAACTAAACCATGCAGTGTACAAGTAATGAATAAATACACGTACATGGAATAATGACATGCTTAAGCACTTAAATTGCCAGAGATCGTCCATTGTAAGGAGTTCGATGCTAGTTCATCAAAATACGTACAATTTAGCAACACAACTATATCTGCTCTACCAATACAGGGTTATAATAAAGCTCTACCAATATGAGCTCTACCAATACAGGGTTATTAGAGCTCTACCAATACAGGTCTACATACTGGACATTAGAATGGATTTGTTGCTTCTCAGAGGTGGTTGCATGGCAGCAGCAGTCGCTCTGTTGGGCTGCAGCTTATTGGCATCCCTCTCAAGTGGACTGAATATCCCTACAGAGGTCGAAACAGACAGACAGTGAAACAATTAATTGTACTGACAGCAAACCACACCACACTGTTTACATATGACATACACTTACAAGTAACATGTTAAGAGTTACTTGATCTCTAGTCCAAACAAATGCATATTTCAAAGCATTATACGTACTTCTTCCAAATTCCATGAGCTACCATTACTATTGTATACTTGATATTTAGCCCTACCATTGACGTTCTACAGGATATGTGTACACAGTGCAATTAATTCATGCACTTTGTGCTAAACCAATTGCAAATTAAAAATATTCATTGCAGGTTGTTTATTCCACAGCATACACGACACGTAGTACAGTTTGGCAATATTTTGGTACACTGCAGTCGCCATACCATGACATGTACATACAGGTTATACAGGATGATTGAAACGTCGTGCAAAATCTTTGAATTGGTATAACTCCAGAACTGAACAATGAAAAATTTTGCTGTTTAAACCAAAAAATATACCAATGACCAGCTTAAAGTTATTGACGAGTAGTTATTAAAAATTATTGCTCAATTCTTTGATAAACATAAACATTCAACACCACCCTGGAGTTATACCAATTCAAAGATTTTGCACGACTTATCAATCACCCTGTACACTGCAGTCCTCATACCACTGTGTTACATACATCCCATAATGTGTATGTTACATACAGGTACACTGCAGTCCCCATACCATGTTACATACAGGTACACTGCATCAGTAGTAAGTGTTTCATAGATGCAACTACAATTAATACTATGTCAGTGGCACCCCATAAAGGGGGGGGGGGGGGGGGGGTGGGGGTGGAATCAGACTGGCCTTTGAACATGAATTTATTATACTGCTCACTTATAAATGACCATACTTATGCCACAGATTGTGAGCTAGCATGTAGCTGGCATGGCAACTTAGTATTTTGATTCTCAGCTTCTTGCTCCAAAAGTATACAGTATGTATTCCTACACATTAAAGTCTAAGGCATGACGATCCGTAAATGAAAAGGTGAACCACAAACTTAATGGAAGCTACCACCCCCACCCCCCAGATGTAAACAGGCTCTAATATGCACATACCTGTATACATGTGTGGTTAAACTGCATACATGCATGAATGCGCATGCACACATACAGTACATGTACACTTAACACTAACTGCATAGTCCTAGCACCCATAGTGCCAAAGGTGGCCCTACCAATAATTTAAGCTATATATATGGGGCGGGGCAAGACAAAGGCTATGAATTAATCTCATTATGCCCTACTGACTGTACTGCACAAAACATACCCCTGCATCGTACACAAACCATTTTTAATTTCAATCCCAAGCATGCAGTACCTGGAGTGCCAGCATTGCAAGCAGGTGTGACGGAGGCAGTCATCTTGGCATCCCTAACAGCCGGCGTCTGTAACACCAGCTTGGGCATGTCAGCAGGCAGGTCTGCTTTGCGATTGGGGTAGGAGGTTGGGATGAAGGGGGTGTGCACCACGAGGCCCTCAGAGGAGAGCTCCGATGTCTCCTGCTCCAGCTTCTGCACATCTGATTGGAGGAAAGATAAATGATACACGTGCACATGTGCCATGCTGCGACATGAGGCTAGAGTAGGTCCATTTAAACGCTGCAACATTTAAATGATACACACACAATGTACATACAGGTGCCATGCTGGCGGTCCATTCACATAACACAAAAAGAGGGAGGGAGGGAGGGAGGGAGGGAGAGAGGGAGGGAGGGAGGGAGGGAGGGAGGGAGGGAAGGAGGGAGGGAGGGAGGGAGGGAGGGAGGGAGGGAGGGAGGGAGGGAGGGAGGGAGGGAGGGAGGGGGGAGGGAGGGAGGGAGGGAGGGAGGGAGGGAGGGAGGGAGGGAGGGAGGGAGGGAGGGAGGGAGGGAGGGAGGGAGGGAGGGAGGGAGGGAGGGAGGGAGGGAGGGAGGGAGGGAGGGAGGGAGGGAGGGAGGGAGGGAGGGAGGGAGGGAGGGAGGGAGGGAGGGAGGGAGGGAGGGAGGGAGGGAGGGAGGGAGGGAGGGAGGGAGGGAGGGAGGGAGGGAGGGAGGGAGGGAGGGGTCTACATATTGAAGGGTGAGGGAACCTGGATAACTCAGACATGTACATAACACACAATACCTGGAAGTGGAGAAAAGATGCTTGAAACACCAGGATCTGCAACACAGACAGCAAACACATGTGCAGTACAGCTTAGGCCATGAATAATGCACATTAAACTGTATGTTATTCTCAAAAATTGGGTGTTGCAGGTAAACCAATTTAACACACAAAGAACATCAGGGTAGATTTCAGATCACTGATGTGTGCCTGTTATATCATATTCATACAGACGCACACTTTCCAGATGCATAATGCTGGAATCACCATGACATATATGTACATGTATCAAACTAAACCATGCAGTGTACAAGTAATGAATAAATACACGTACATGGAATAATGACATGCTTAAGCACTTAAATTACCAGAGATTGTCCATTGTAGGGAGTTCGATGCTAGTTCATCAGAACACATACAATTTAGCAACACAACTAGATCCGCTCTACCAATACAGGGTTATAATAAAGCTCTACCAATATGAGCTCTACCAATACAGGGTTATTAGAGCTCTACCAATACAGGTCTACATACTGGACATTAAAATGGATTCGTTGCTTCTCAGAGGTGGTTGCATGGCAGCAGCAGTCACTCTGTTGGGCTGCAGCTTATTGGCATCGCTCTCAAGTGGACTGAATATCCCTACAGAGGTCGAAACAGACAGACAGTGAAGCAATTCATTGTACTGACAGCAAACCACACCACACTGTTTACATATGACATGCACTTACAAGTAACATGTTAAGAGTTACTTGATCTCTAGTCCAAACAAATGCATATTTCCAAGGCATTACACACACTTCTTCCAAATTCATGTTGACCATTATATACCATGAGCTACAGTATCATTACTATTGTACACTTGATATTTAGCCAGAGATAATATATAGAGATTTAGCCAAACCAAGGACGTTCTACAGGATGCATGTATGTGTACACAGTGCAATTAATTCATGCACTTTGTGCTAAACCAATTGCAAATTAAAAATAATCATTGCAGGTTGTATATTCCACAGCATACAACACGTAGTACAGTTTGGAAATATTTTCACCTTCCTTTAATCACAAATTATTTCACACTTAGTATCCTTATTTCAACACTGCGGTTATGCATATACAGGTACACTACAGTCGTCATACCATGACATGTACATACAGGTTATACACTACAGTCCCCATACCGTGTTGCATACATTCCCACGTTACATACAGGTACACTGCATCAGTAGTAAGTGTTTCATAGATACAATTAATATTATGTCAATGACACCCCATAAAGGGGGGGGGGGATCAGACTGGCCTTTGGACATGAATTTATTATACAGCTCACTTATAAATGACAATACTTATGCCACAGATTGCGAGGTAGAATGTAGCTGGCATGGCAACTTAGTATTTTGATTCAAGCTTTGTGCTCCAAAAGTATACAGTACGTATTCCTGCACATTAAAGTCTAAGGCATGACGATCCTTAATTCATGCATAAATGAAGTGGTGAACCAAGAACTTAATGGAAGCTGCCCCCCCCCCCCCCCCCCCCCCCCTCACCCCCCAGATGTAAACGGGCTCTAATATGCACATACCTGTATACATGTGTGGTTAAACTGCATACAGTGTACATGCATGAATGCGCATGCACACATACATGTACACTTAATACTACTGCATAGTCCTAGCACCCATAGTGCCAAAGGGGGCATTTGGCCCTACCAATAATTTAAGCTACATATATGGGGCGGGGCAAGACAAAGGCTACGAATTAATCTCATTACGCCCTACTGACTGTACAGCACAAAACATACCCCTGTGTCGTAACAAACCATTTTTAATTTCAATCCCAAGCATGCAGTACCTGGAGTGCCAGCATTGCAAGCAGGTGTGACGGAGGCAGTCATCTTGGCATCCCTAACAGCCGGCGTCTGTAACACCAGCTTGGGCATGTCAGCAGGCAGGTCTGCTTTGCGATTGGGGTAGGAGGTTGGGATGAAGGGGGTGTGCACCACGAGGCCCTCAGAGGAGATCTCCGATGTCTCCTGCTCCAGCTTCTGCGCATCTGATTGGAGGAAAGATAAATGATACACGTGCACATGTGCCATGCTGCGACATGAGGCTAGAGTAGGTCCATTTAAACGCTGCAACATTTAAATGATACACACACAATGTACATACAGGTGCCATGCTGGCTAGATGGTCCATTCACATAACACAGGAAGAGTGGGGGAGGGAGGGAGGGAGGGAGGGTGGGATGGAGGGAGGGAGGGAGGGAGGGAGGGGGAGGGAGGGATGGAGGGAGGGAGGGAGGGAGGGAGGGAGGGAGGGAGGGAGGGAGGGAGGGAGGGAGGGAGGGAGGGAGGGAGGGAGGGAGGGAGGGAGGGAGGGAGGGAGGGAGGGAGGGGTGGGTGGTGGGAGGGGGAGGGGGCACACTGCAGAGGTCTACATATATGAAGGGTGAGGGAACCTGGATACTCATACATAACACACAATACCTGGAATCACCTGGGCTCCAGAATCCTTTGCTGCACCTTTGGATGCTGTGGTCTAGGTGGGAAGAGGAAGGTGTGTTCATCTTAGGTACATGGGCACACAAGGGACAGAGATCTGATAGCACACCTACACCCATACCAATACTGCTGGAGTATACTGATACAAATACATGTACTAATGTCATGAATATCAGCATCATAAGTACAGTGAAACGTGGTTAATTTCTATATCAGTCACATCAACATCATCGTCAACAACATTCAATTTCAAACTGATGGTGCTTCGTTCCATTCAATGGTTGATGACGCATACCATATATGGTCATGTGGTTATGTGGATGACACATACCATGCATGGTCATGTGGTGCTTATGTGATGACGCATACCATGTACGGTCATGCATGTATATGGATGACACGTACCATGTATGGTCATGTGGTATGTGGATGACACATAAAATATATGGCCATGCTCATGACACATGGATCAGTTGTTCCGTATTGTTGGGGGGGGTAGGGGGGGAGTTAATGTTGTTCAGAACATATGAGACGGGTACTAATCAAAGCTTCAATAGAAATATAACATTCAGGCATACAGTACACGTATTAGAGCAATAATACGCGTACATGCCGTACCAGGTGCACACACCTTCAAAGGCAGCTGCTCGCTGATGCATGTGACGGCAGACTGATGGGCCTTCAGCACCTGTCGAGGGCTCTTCACGTTACGCAGTTCGTACACATACAGTTTGCCTGCAGGAGGGGAGCAGGCTTTATTAACAAAATATTAGCCACGATCGCCATGTAATGAACATGTAGATCAGCAACTTGCAGCATAAGCCTGACACATGTACAGCACAACGAAAGAGCAAGCACATAACTCTGAAGTTAAAAACTAAAGTGTCTGTGCAACGTACATGTACTGTATGTACACAGCTATCAGGGTGTGTGCCAGTAATGTGCAAATGACTTTAAGTAGCTCACCATCAGTTCCTCCACCAACAAGAGTCATACCATCTCTAAGGACTGCCACAGAGCTCAGTGCAACAGGGGTTGAGATCTGCATCACAGAACTGAAAACAATAAATACCATGAGGAGCAATTACTGTGTGAGCGTGCATGCACAAAGTTGATCAGTAGGCCATAAATTACGTCAGTTAAGGTGGCCATACACTAGGCAACATGACATGGTTGCGTGCAACAATACCATGCAGAACTACAGTAGGCAACATTTAACACATGCATCACAAGGTTGCCATTGGGTATTCATTATGGCGGAAGCTGATGTCGTTGGAGTTCAACCACTACTAGGGCCGAACTGGGGTTGCACATTGCAGATTTTATCTGCCACTTCACCCAGTTGCACATTGCAGATTTTATCTGCCACTTCACCCAGTTTTTACATTACGAATTTATTTACCTGTTGCTTTTAAAGCAGCTGTCAACTCGGCCATTGCTTTGTTACTTTGGTCGCGATTGAATCACGACTTCAATGCTGTGTTGTACAAGCACGGCCACAGTGGCGTAGCGAGGGGGGGGCGGGGGGGGGGGGGGGGGGGGGGGATATATGTCCCGGGCGCAGGGGTTTAGGGGGCGCCAAAATAGGCAATTTGCACAGATAATTATCGCGTTACGCGAACGGGTCCGCGGGGCGCGGGCACATCTTGAGTCTTGTTAACAAACATCTGCACTCGATCTGCACGCAAACTTTTAAATTTATTTTTAATCACCGACATTGAAGATACGGTACTGATCCAATCGTCACCTCCATAATCATAAACAGTTCCAACTTCAGGGTTATCGCTCGCTGCCATTGTGAGCCTGTTATGCACAGGCTCACAATGGAGTGAGCGGTTAGCCATTATCGTACAGACAGGTACACATAGCGCCAGTCATATATAGCGCGAGGGTAGTTTTGCGGGGGCGGATACTTCCCCAATGTAAACGAGTGTATGCGAAAGTATCATGTTTTTGTGGCTTAAAAGTGCTAAAGTTGCAAAGCGGCTGGGGCTCCGCCCCAGACCCTTTGGGTGAGCTTTGCATACACCCTTGCTGGTATGATCGAGGCCCGGCATATCCCTCTCCGCCCTTGCAGCTGCCTACCAACCCTCGCTGCAAAATCCTAGATCCACCCCTTTATTTGTAGGGGGGGGGGGGGGGGGGGGGGGGGGCGCCATTATTGCATTATGTCCCCGGGCGCTCAACCACCACACTACGCCACTGCACGGCCATTGCTCATACAATTCAATGAGGCAAGTTATCAAATCCGTTCAGGTTGTCCAAACAATGTTATAGAAGCCATCTTATTTGGCAATTACGTATTTGCAATGAATACACTTATGTGGCGGTACATTGATGTTAGCGGCAACACTGTTGCTCCGAATAGATACCCTTTCTAATCCCAGGAACCATGTTGCGTGTTGGGAGCAACACGCTACATAGGACCATACACTAGGCAACATTTCGGCGTGCAATGTGTTGCGTGCTGAAATGTTGCCTAGTGCATGGCCACCTTTATGTATCATTAAATCTCAACCGAATGAAAAACAAAAACAAAATTACAACACATCACAAAATAATAATAATAATAAATAAATTAAATAACCTCTCATTTCATGTTAATTTTTCATCACTATGTGGGCAGAGCTCTTCATCTCTGAGGATTTTGTACCATTGACTTTTGTGCACAGCAGTAAGCAACAATTAATTTGCTGTTTTCTCCCTACATACTACATGTATTCTTTTCACGTGCATTGGAGTAAAATCGTTTATCAAGCAGCTTTAATCTTTAATCCATTTCCATCCTTAATTTAGGATGGAAATCCTGAATTAAGGATGAATTTACGCTGCTCGTATCAACTTCAATTCACATCGTATAGGCTATTTTGGGGGATATAGCGCTATCTAATAGTCGTTATATCTTTTTTTTCCAAAGCAAAACTATTGTTTAGGCTTTGTGTAACATTCGTTCATAATAATGCCGCTTACAATAGAAAAAGTAGAAGGAAATAACAACTATTACATAGCGCTGCTTCGGTGAAAGCCGATAGAAAATCTCCCAAAATATCCTATACAATGTGAATTGAAGTTGATACGAGTGGCGAAAAGTCATCCTTAAATCAGGATTTCCATCCTAAATTAAGGGTGGAAATTGATTAAAGATTAAATACTGCCACAATAAAATATTTACTAACAGCACAAACCTTCTTTGTTGAATATCATAACAGGTGATCTTAGCATCAGCCCCGGCACTGACCATCTGAAGCTTATGGAATGGTGAGAAGCAGACATCAACAGCAGGACCTGAAGGTACAAGATGCACGTATCAGTGCACTGGCATGTATGGCTAGCTGCTGCTTGGGTGTACCTGCGTGCTTCTGTGAGAAAGTGGTGAGAAGATGCTGAGACTCTGTGCTCCACAAACACACACTGCCATCTTCTGCCGATGATCCGATGAGAGCTCTGTCGTGATGAGAGAAGGCAAGTTGAGTGACAGCCTGAGAGGGAAAAGAAGTGAGTGGAGAAAAGGGGGGAGAGAGAAGGAGAGGAAAAATAAAGGCCAGCAGATTGTAATGCAGCAACACATGTACAAGAGGCATAGATGATGGTACATGTAGGTCCATATGTACCTGTTTAGAAGATGAATCTTTGTCCCTATGGTCTTTGGTAAGGTTGGCTAAAGGCTGGGTGGAAGTGGTAGCATGAAGGAGGATCTGACCGTTGTCTGCTCCTGAGACAATGTAATTGTCTCTCAAACTTCTGGCCACCGCACTGATAGAGGCCGTATGACCCTGTGTGTGCATGAGTGTGCAAGATGTGTGTGTGTGTGTGTGTGTGTGCATAAGCATGTGTGCATGTGTCCATGTGTGTATGTGTAAAGTGTGTATGCGTGTGTATAAGCATATATTTGTTTGTGTTTGGGATGTGTACATTTATGCAAGTTATGGTCATTTCTAAAAAATATAATACTTGTATATACACACATACATGTACATGTAACTTTCACTAATACGAGGAGGTACTTCCTTACTGAGTTAGACCACTGTGACTATCTACACGCACATGCACACTCAGACATAAATAATGTAAATATACTCTGCAAATACAAGTACGACGATGAGCTTGTCACCGATTGGATTGATGCACAACTACCAGCCTCACCCCCACCCCCCACCCCCCCTCAAGGTGCCAGAGGATATTGCACACATACCTGATAGGTCTTTACTATATCCTGGGCCTGAGTATCCCAGAGGTGGACCTGGGGACTAGTGCAGCCAGCAACCACGTAGCGACTGTTGCCCATAAAACACCCACACCTAAAGCCAACTCCATCCTGGGGGGAGGGGGGGGGGGGGGGGAGGCAAGCATACTGTGAGGTGTGCATTACAAGCAGTTGTGTAATGCAGTGTGTGCATGCAGTACTTTACCGTACAGACAAAACTACAGGTGCTGTTTGTTACGATACGATTTACCACCTGGGTGAATAAAACGCATACATATACAAACAGCACAGAAAGATGCACCATACATTGTATTTGTAGTGTGGATGTGAAAATGTATGTACACACTTTCAGTAGGACACACCTTCATCGTTACCTATGCTCCCTCCTCACCCCTTCTACAAATCCCATGACTTCATATCACAGATTGTGCCAGCGTTGCTCGTGCTACTCAAATAGACTGACAACAACATACACCACCAACAACATGGCAACTGCATAGTAATACGTATAATAGAATACAATAAATTAGTTCCAGACTGAAGCCTTTAGCAGTTCTCATCTGCTTTCTGTCAAGGAAACTCCAAGACATAACAAACACATACACACCAGGGGAAAAAAGTACGTAGCCACTTGTGCAAACGCTTAGACTGACTCAGTCCGGAAATCCATTCCTACATATAACCCCCACGTGGGACCACACCCTCACGTGATTTGTATCACACTTACACAGCTTACGAAGGGAGCATAGTTACCGTCTAATTCACTACGGGACGAAAACATGTGTATGTATGCTATTATAACACTTGTACCATATGTGGGACAGTGACCAGCAAAATCATTCTTTTGTGTATAAAGTCAAATTTTCTCTTAACTGCTGAGTCCCACCCTCGATAAAACCCTGAGAGACACAGTGAAAATTATGGTACATGTGTATGCAAAAGTGTGTATTGCATTTCCATAACATCAAATCTGCTACATCATAGATTAATGTTATTTTAATCTATGACTACATCTATATAATGTTGAGATTACTTGGTTGTCATGGTTACACTTTATTGTCTAAACTTCCCACAATAACACACACCACACCCACACACACACACACACACACACACACACACACACACACACACACACACACACACACACACACACACACACACACACACACACACACACACACACACACACACGCACACACCACGTACGGCCTATACCTTATGCAAAAGATACTTCCACTTTGGTGCTTGTTCCTGAAGCTCTCCAAGTGCAATTCTGTTTCCATCGCGGGGCACAATCGCAAGCTGCTGGTCTGTACGTTGGTGGTGGTGGTGAAGGAGGGACACGCAAAAAGGCTTGGGGTGGAATTAAAACACTAAATTATGTACTGTAAGTTGACGGATACTGTTGGCTCCCCATGACAGCGAGGAGAGGACGGAATGGCTGTCGGGAAACGGTTCGGTTCTCCTTTTCAGGTCGAAAGTCTTGGCATCCCAAAACGAGACACCATCTTGGGAGCCTGAGGCTACCTCTCCCATTGCTATAGCTGTATAATTATTATCATTTGTGATGTTTCAAACAGAGGTATAGACGGTTTTCATCATGTGACATGCCACACCCTTTTTGCGTGGGTGGTAGGGCAACGTACGATAACATGGCGATGCGGGGGGGGGGGGGGGACAAGAAAATCTGTACGGACCCCATCGTCCAATATTGTAGAGTTTAAAATGGGGATTAAGAATCAAAATTATAATCGGACTTTAAAGAAAAAAGATATGATGGATTGAAAAAGGGGGCGTAGGGGGTGGTACCCCTGCTAAAATTGAATATTTAAAGCGAATTCATGTGTTTTTTTATCTTTCTTCTTTCACTTCGAATTCACGCGGGAGTTGCATTAATCTATTTCTCTCAGCAAAAGGATTTCACTGATATCCCACACGCAATTGCTAGACACTCACAAACTCGGCAGCAAACGATTTTAACATTTAACCCCCTCTTGGCAGCTTTAATAATTAACCAATGATTGAATGAATTCGTTAACGTGAAACGGCACTATGAATCCGATTTGTGCAAAAGGAAATTTACCGCAGCGGTTAACCAGCATCAAATGCAGGAATCGGCGCCCCCTGCAGATAAAAGGCAGCGACTCCTGTGCACGAGCGCAGCAAGTGCGGCTTGTAGTACGACTACAGGGATACCCGTTGGCGTTGCACTGCATGAAGTCTATGCATGGAGTCTATGCATCCCGGTCAAAAATTAACAGAAGAGGAGGTTAGGAAGTATGCCATTCGCAAAGATGAGTATTTAGTAGTACTGGGCAAGGAGTATAGAGCTATGGAGCAGGAGAAGAGGCTAAAGATAGACCTCGCCAGGTTAAAGGATGATGCTGCATCTGTGACCAACCCTTCTCTCTTTTGGAGCAGGCTAATGTTGTGATAAGAATTTATGTATTCATTGTTATTTCAGTGCTAATTGTGGTTACGCGTGAATGAGAAAGGAGCGTAGGGTGGTGGTACCCTCATTAAGAAATCTGAGGGTGGGTGTTTTTTAAAAAGAAATATTTTTTGCCCCCCCCCCCCTCGGATCAGTGCGTATCTTTCTTCACTTCCGTGGGAGGCTCGAAAACGCTACACAGAGAAGCTGAAAATCAGTGGAGTTACTCTTACAGACCCTTATAGTATAGATCAAGGGGTTTTGACCGAAGATGTAACGAGCTGGCCCACGTTGGAGTTTGGTGACCTGTACTCTTATTTAGTGGATTCCAAAGGGATGTTCACGCAGGAATCACTAAGGGCATACAAGTCCTTAGAGGGGTATAACTACTTCTTTAATGGTATGTCCGCACAGTTTTTTTTTTACGATGGCAGTTGTACTGGAACCAGTGGCTATAGCCGGCTCCCGGTTTTGCATTCTAAAAGCTAAAGTGAACCCCAGCCAAAGAGCTATAGACAATTCAAACGAAGCATGGGTCATCATCAATCAGAAAAACAGCTTTGTGGAAACTGTACATTGCTCTTGCATGGCTGGGTAAGTCATTTTGCATGCCAAACAATGTCGTGCAAGCTTTAAAAAAAAAACATGGAAGGATGATGGATACGTTTTGTCCTTACAGGTTAGGTGAAGTTTGCAGCCATTTTGCTGCATTGCTTTTCAAGATTGAAGCTGCTTGTAGGTTAGGCTACAACAATCCATCTTGCACATCTCAGCCATGCCTTTGGAACAAGAGTTATGTTGATATGGTAGAGTAGCAAGCTAGCTGATCATGCAAGCAGCATTTATTATGGTGCCATGCCTTTGCATTACTCTACACACAACCCTACAATTATAGGTACAGCTAGCCATGGTAATTGACGAAACCATCTTATAGTAAAGATGCTGATCGAAATCAAACAACATCCAGTACAACACGTTACATTTCCAGTCCGGTGGTCCAGCATCACATGCCACCGATGCTTTCATCGGTATCACTTTTAGTCTCTCCATGAATTCATCCCTGATGCTTGCTTATTTACTTGCATTCCATTCTCTTCTTCCAATGCAGATGACATTCCTACCTCTTCTCAAGATGTAACTGCAATGTCAGCCACAGCACAATCATCGCTACCGACTTGTAGTACAGTTATTATTGTACGCGACACCATCGAGGAAGTAAAAATTATGCACTCTTTTTTAAAAATAAAAGGTGTCTGTGGGGTCAACAAAATAGGTTAGGCATTATTTTCCGCAGACCATCTCGTATTATTTTAAAAAAATTCAGTGATCATGAGTTGAATACTAATGAGCAAGACTATTATTCACGATAGTTAACAAGTAGCGTGTGTGGCCACTAATGAAAATCACAGAAAACACAATAGTCATGTACGGCCTCTGGGCCCTTATCTAAATAACACTAAGCAAACTATGGTTCAGACCGAGCCGGGGGGAGGGGGGAGGGGGTGGCAAGAAAAACGGTTCGGACCCCATCGTCCAATATTGTAGAGTTTAAAGAGAGGATTACGAATCTGCTTTCAAAATTAAAATCGGACTTAAAAGAAAAAGATATAATGGTTTTAAAAAGGGGGCGTAGGGGGTGGTACCCCCCTGCTAAAATTACATTTTAAGAAAAATTCAAGTGTTTTTTTAAATCTTTTTCGTTTCGCTTCGAATTTACATGGGAGTTGCATTAATCTGTTTCTCCTAGCCAAAGGACGTCACTGAGACACCATATATAACCGCCAGATACTTGCAAAACCAGCAACGATGAAATTAACGCTTAACCCCCTCGTCCTTATTTAGTTCAATGGATGTGATAGGTGTGGCAAATTAATTAACGTATGACGGCACGGAAGACTGCAGCGATGAACCAGCGGCTAGCCACCTGCAAAAGAGGACGTGGCTTCTGAGCAAATGCTGCTTCTACCGAGGAACCCGTTGTTTGTGAGGAATCCGTTCGATCGTAGTGACGGTAGTGTAGCGGAGCAGAACCAGAGGTTGCCTAAGTTGTTGGGGGTACATGTATGTACTACTGAGATCTGCCCTTCTTCCTTCGTGCAAAGGACTATGTAGCACAAGAAGGTGAAGAGGCTAAAGATAGACCTCACCAGGTTCAAGTATGATGCTGCATCTGTTACCAACTCTCTCTCATTTGGATGATTCGACGCTGTGGGAACAAATATTCTTGCGGACTAATAATAATTTACAAGTAAATAAAAACATTCTCTACGAGAAAGTTGGTGGGATATAGGATTTGATTATGACATTGGTGGTGTAAAAAGCAAGGAAACAAGGTCTTATCAGAAGGGAAAATGTCATAGTCCTATATTTAGCACATTTCTAGGGCATGTGTTGTTTGTGTGCTAAATATAGGACTATGACATTTTCCCTTCTGATAAGACCTTGTTTCCTTGCTTTTTACACCACCAATGTCATAATCAAATCCTATATCCCACCAACTTTCTCGTAGAGAATGTTTTTATTTACTTGTTTTCTTTATTTTTTTTCATACCCATTTAATAATCGCTGTAAACACTACGCCCATACGTATGGACGTAGTGATTATACTATAATCGCTTACGTCATAGACGGTCTGGGTACGAGACTAACAAGACATAGGAGGCTGATAGTCGATTGTTTATCAAAGTATTATATAATATAAAAGCGAGTCCTCCAGCCGATTCTGAAGCTATTGGTGAAATTTTCATCGCTTAGAAATGTTCCTGTCCTGAGTTATGCGTTGCCAAGAAGGAGAAGGAGAAGAAGAAGACGACCCGCCCCTTGTTCCGAGACTGGGTACGAGGACGGGCAGTACACTCTTGTTCTCAACAACCACGCGGTTCAGCGACATGAAACAAAAACGAAACTACTCATTTTTGACTTCTAGATCGATTGCTAAAACAAGCTACACGATCCGATCGTCGGGAGTGTTGTTACAGACGGGTCGCGTTTTTTTAATGACATTCATAGTCGGGGTCAAATCCTATATGGAAGTTTCTAACGAAACTTCCGATATGCACATAGTATACACAAAGGCATATAGAAATGCACTGATATACTGCCCTATACTATAAACGGAAGCATCTGCAAATGGGAGACAAGTTTACTGTACATAGCCTTGACCTAAACATTAGTTCCGAAGATGAAGTGACAACATTATCTGGAAAGGAATTCCAAATATTATTATAATAATTCGGACGGAGAAGAGAAATTATGACGTGGAGGACTTAGCTTTAAGTTTAATGGATGTTGTGATAAGGCATTCACTATATGGTTAGATCAGGTACTGATTGTGGTGAAAAAGGGGCGTAGGGTGGTGGGTACCCTTTTTGTTTAAAATATTTCTTGCCGCCCCCCTCCCCCCCCCCCCCCCCCCCCCCCCCCCCCCCCCCCCGGTTCAGACAGTTATTTTAGCAAGAAGTGTTTGTTTACACACTCTAAAGGTGGCGCTAGTAATGAGGCTAAAAGGTAAAGAATGTATTCTTGAAAATCAAACAGACAGTGTAAAAGCAGAAGACGAGATATTTTGTAATTAGAGGTAATTAGAGGTATCAATACATGTAGAATCAAAAAGATGAATCTTTATTTTGGATGCGGTGCAAAATTATGGTCGAATTGAATAAATATTTAAAAAGTACCCCCTTTTAACTTGAATTTTTTGACTAATTATTAAGCTGCACAAGGTTCATTTTTATTGCCAACATAGCTGGTAGATACACATTGTGGTATTGTGAGCATGAATTTAATGTTATTCATTAAGAACCATTAACGTTTACTTTCTCGATGGTGTCGCGGACTTTAGTTCAGCACATGTGCTGTCAACTTCTGAAGCTGACCCATCATCACAGCCGGTATCACCATTGATCAGCAAGTTCCCTGACACACCAATCGAACTGTTTAATACTCTGTTTACTAATCGCCAATCATATGAAGAAATGGCACAACAAGTTTTTTGTAGCACAAAGGTATCTAAAGAAGGTGCTGAGATGATTGAAAAGCATACAAGGCTACAGAGAGAATGCATGGAATGGCACAACCAACGAAGAGGGCGCTTGACTGCATCAGTTTTTCATGATGTCTTTAGGCATAAACAAGGGAATGCTGTTTTGTTGGTTTCAAGGCTTTTGAAACCAAATGATCTAACTACACTACCTGCTATCAACTGGGGTATTGCTAATGAAAGCAAGGCAAGAGGCATTTATACACAAAAGATGGCTTCTACTCATACTAATTCTGGATGTCGCACTTCTGGACTAGTAATGAATCCTTCATATCCATTTCTTGGTGCCAGTCCAGATGGTGTTACGCTTTGTGGTTGTTGTGGTGAAGGAATAATCGGAAGTTTCGTTAGAAACTTCCATATAGGATTTGACCCCGACTATGAATGTCATTAAAAAACGCGACCCGTCTGTAACAACACTCCCGACGATCGGATCGTGTAGCTTGTTTTAGCAATCGATCTAGAAGTCAAAAATGAGTAGTTTCGTTTTTGTTTCATGTCGCTGAACCGCGTGGTTGTTGAGAACAAGAGTGTACTGCCCGTCCTCGTACCCAGTCTCGGAACAAGGGGCGGGTCGTCTTCTCATTCTTCTTCTTCTTCTTGGCAACGCATAACTCAGGACAGGAACATTTCTAAGCGATGAAAATTTCACCAATAGCTTCAGAATCGGTTGGAGGACTCGCTTTTATATAATATAATACTTTGATAAACAATCGACTATTAGCCTCCTATGTCTTGTTGGTCTCGTACCCAGACCGTCTATGACGTAAGCGATTATCGCTGTAAACACTACGTCCATACGTAAGAATAGGAAGACCTGTTTGAGTAGCATGATCAACCATAGCCTCGGTTTGTTTACAAACTTCAACCAACAGAACAAACGATCTTTGAACAGGAAGCTGAGTGGCATTTCTTTTGAGATGCGTTTCAAAGCGTTTGAATTGTTTGTTTGTGAGATGATTTTATTGCATGTGAAAACTTGCTTGGTACATAATCAGGATGATGTAACTGTCTGGACGGCGCGCCTGCGAAATTTGACATTGAAGTATCAAAAATGATATTAGTTGTATCATACGTTGTCTTACCTGATACGAAATCCAAACAGCAAAGTCTAGAAGAAGCGTTTGGTACCCACGCTTTTCTACCAACGGCAGTGATCCATAAATTTCTCTGCTTTACATCCGTTGGAAAACGAAAGAGCTTCATTCCCGTAGATTTTTTTAATACCTAGATTGGCATGCACCCAAACGCACAGCAACTTGAAGGCATTCTTGCGATCTCATTCAATGTACAATAGCGCCACACGTGATGCTCACGCGCTTCACGCCTACGCATGAAAACATCTTATGCACAAGGTATAAGCATACAGCACACCGCACACCGGAGTTGCGCCACTACACTTTGCCCATGCCACCGCACGAATAAACTCACTTTGTTACAGTTCCATCGACCCACCATTTACAAGTAAGGATACAGAGAGTTAATGTTTGTTTTCAAAAACATATTTATTAATTCCTGCACCATAGGTTTCCACCACTAAAGGAATACACCGCCAGCCTAACTGGGGAGCTGAAACCATTGAGGTGTTTTCAACTGTGGCATCACGACTGGCTATCCGGACTAATTCAAGAGCTCTGGCCACCTTCTATGGTCGTCTCAGCATGATTTTGGTACGGGCCAATGCTGGAGCTATTCTGATGCGTTCATACCTGCCATCTGCGTTTAATGACATTATTTTGGACTTTTGATAGTAACATTAGTGTTATAGCTGTAGTTTAGTGGTGTTATGTGTAGACTTAATGATAAAAGTTATTAGTTATTGCATTTTGAATACATCTTTATATTGTAAACAATTCCTGCAGTTAGTTAACTGTCCGGGCGCCACGGTTGAGTGCGGTTGGAAACTACGTTTATAATTAGAATATTACGGTAGCTGTCTAAAGAAACGCCTCATTACAGACACCTTATGTTTCAAACCTCATTACTCCTCAGAACAGCTATAAAAGTATATACTTATAAGTAGAATACAACACAACACTTCATCCTCTTTTGTTTATAATGAACACGCATTCTATATTTTGCGCAGCAAGTTTATATGCGCAAGCAGTGTTTCAATCGCTACGCGGCACTTATTTTGGAAGGGCGGGTACAAGATACGATAGCCGTCCTGCACAAAGGCTGGATGTAAGACTAGTCTTTTCGTACGCCCAAGGCATGCCAAAAATAGGATTGAGGAACCAATTTTGTCGCCGAATTTTCTGTTTTCATGAAAAGCCCACGGGTATTTTATGAATAATCGATGCGTGTTGTGGTCATTGCGTGAACATGTGTACATTAACATAGGTACAAGAATGGAATACCGCACCAAAGTTGAAACAAGCATGATAAAAGGAAAAGGGGAGCATTTGCAACTAATCTGCTTATTTTTTTTCCATCAACACCCTTACTGATAATGCTCAAGTGCACCCTGAACATATCTGACATTGCTGTCATCACTCAATGCAGTTATCGGTCCCAGGTCAGAAGGGGTGCACATAGGTATACACTGACTGACACCATTTTGGGAAGTACAAGGGTGTAGGGTACATATATACTATATGCCTTTAATGCAACATCATCAATATACAAAATCATATCGCAGGTGTGAGCAGTGCAAAAAGTCATGTCAGCAGTTGGTAGAGGTCGTCAATCAGGCCTCACACAACATGGTCATTGCACACCTTTTGAAGATGACCCGCCTCCAATCTTCTCACGTGAGCTATACCCACCACTGGCAAGCCAAAATAGTGTCAGCGAGTTGAAGTGTGTGATGTGTTCAAACAGTCTGACAGCCCTAGATCTGCTATGTTGTAAGCTGGCCCGTACCAGATGTGGTGTGGAGTGGGTAACAGCATCGTCCCCAGCGTGTTCTTGCTGCTCAGAGGACAGCTCTTTGATAACCACAGAAATAAGACCAGAACCAAAATACTATAGTAATCTTGCTGAAGGATGTGCTGCATGGTACTGCAATGTGTGGGTTGCCACAGAGATGTGAAGGCTGGTTGCTATGAAGGGTATGAGTGCACATCATCTCTTACTGCTAGGGAGGAAAGAGAAGCCAACACTGTGGAAGAGGGCCCCTGAGCAAGGCATAATACAACTGCCTAAGGAGGAATAGTTCAGTGTCACATGTCATACTAACGGAGCATAGGAACATAAACAGGATTGGGGGAACCCAAAGGATGTGTCCAATATAAAATCACTGTACCTTACATATATATATAATGCCCAAGGCCACCCCTAATTCCCCCCTCCCCCCAGTTTCTACACCTATGACTAAACTACATACCTTGTAGCCAATGACATTCATGCATGCGCATTCGTCCTCAGCTGCTTGTTCTAGAACAGTGAAGACAAGATGTTCAGAGATGCAGACAGCAAGGAGCATTGTCAGTGGAGGGGAACCATCTGCCCTGATGGAGGAGGTGCTCACACTGAGTGTGGTCATTCCTGCTAGTGAGGCATAGTTAAAAAACTGGAGGGGACAAACGAGGCATATCATTCAAGATGAACTTCAGATAGCAGCACCTAACTCTGTCTACAACACATGTGCTGGTTTTGGGGGGGGGGGGGGGGGGGGGGGGGGGGGGCTGCGTCCATTCAATGCCAAGTTTACACGACTTGGCTTAAGTTACACACAAGTTACTGACAAAGTACAGCATCTGCTGTGTATTGTCAGGGAACACTTGATCACTATAGCCTCATAAGCTGTAGCTGCCATTTCCACATTTCCCCACCACATAAGAGAAAAAGATTATTTTGCTTCACTCACATACGTCTTCAAACCCTTGTGCTTTGTGCACATAATTTATAGAAGTGCCTTCATGGCATGCAGGCAGTCGACATGCAGCTCTAAACTCTTCAGAGAAAACAAAAACATGATACATGATATAGACATAACGTTTTTACCTTTCCATATGTCATTGACCCTTCCTTTTGCCCCGGCGAATAAGTATGCGCGGAATAGCCAACAAAAATGGCGATTTTCAATACGTTTGAACACCGCTTCAGAAAATTCGGCGACACACACCCTCAGTAGAAACAGGGGCGGCGGTAGGTATATAAGATTGGAGGGGGGAGGGGGGGGGGGGGGGGGGGGGGAATAATTAAATTCATGAATTTCAATGGGGGCATTTGTTCACCATATTCCTTTCGTCCGCCGGGGGGTAAGAAATTCCCCAGACCCAGAAAGCCGGTGCATTATTGCATTAAAATCTATCTGTACTGTTTGCATTTGGCATGCAGCTAACAACCAATTAGTGGCAATGTGCCGCATTATTGAGCCAGCAAATATATTCCTTATCCAGAAAACAGCAACAATTTACCTTACGTCAGCTGGCCATGGCAGAGACCTTAAAATGCATGGCATCATTTTACAATATGGAATCGGTTAGCATTCTCTGTACCTTTGTGCAACTAAGAGACCACAAAACGGGTGTTTCAAAAGTGTGAAGACAAGGAAATTGGCATTAAGTAGGACAGTACTTAAGCACAGCAATAAATTAATGTTTCAGTCGAAACACACAATTGCGGCTGCCACACGCAAAGCTCAGATGAAAATTAGTGTCTTTGTGTTGTACATTTTGCATTTAACCTGCACTCCCCTGGCTTTCAACGTCTCACAGCATTGACAAATTAGTTATGAACTGAATTTATATAGTTTCCAATAAGTTGTACAATCATATTTACTTGCGGCAGTTCCTCATAGCTGTGTGCAACAACATTCTTTTCATTCAGAAGTCCCAATGGCATCGCAGGATAGACAGAATCGAAGGAAAAGGATTTTGGAAACAAAAGTATGTATTAATATATGAATATGTGCATGGACTAGAATACATGACAATTGCTCCATGTAAATAACAAATATTGAGATCAACATCATTTTTAAAATATTCCATAATGTATATAATAATATGGGACAGTTCACGCGAAAATTGCCTATCGCGTATATATATATAAAGTTATAAAAATGATTCACTTTGAAATCGCTACATCTCCAGAACCGTAAATGCTATTGACTTCCTATTTTCAACACTTCATACTACATCATTTCTCTCTGGTAAAATAAATTTTGGGCTCTTGCATTAGCTTCGTGCCAGTGTTGCAACGTCCGATACCCCTTGGGGTTCAAACTGGCCATATCTTTCGGCAGGACATCTCAATTAACTTCAAATTCGGGTTATACGCAGAGGGGTCCTGTACCTATCGATTTGTCCTGTTCGTTAATTTTTACTTGATCCGTTACGGAGATACAGCTGTGCAAAGTAATTGCACATTATTCGTTCATTTCGCGCCATTTACCTACTACAACCTGGTTCCCGCTACTCCGAGCACATGAATATACAATAACCTCCCGTGCCCATGCCACTACATGTACAACTGAAGTACCACCGTTCTTACAAACGTCAGTGGTTCTCTTCTATAACGAACAAGATTCGTCAAGCGATCAAAATGCGTGGGATTCAGCTACCATCACCATACAAAACACGGTACGTACTACCAGTACCGATACGCGCACACAACAGTATGTGTCCCTGTCGATTGGGTCATACTCTTTGGGTGCCACTCATTGCGTGGCCATTTATAGGCTCACAACCTATAACAGTACGTCAGAGCCATGAGATATAGTGCACGGTGTATCAGCTAGGCTATGGGAGAGGCGTGGTCGAGTTAAACACTCACGCAGCGCAGCTAGGCTGGAACACATGTAACCCTTCCTTATTGTCGGGATTTGCGTTCTGGTGGCACATATATTTTAAACGCCCACCGTTTTTCATTTCATCTGCATGGCTGGCACACACACACACCCATGAACCAACACATACACACGTCTCACGTCACACTTATACACACTCTTTCCACTATTCTTTCCCCTTGCTGTACACCCTGTAAATTGTTATGTGCTCCATGGATTCACTCATAAGCTTTGTCTATTTTAACTTTTTTTGGTTACAGTGCTTTCACTGGCTTACTATCCAACCCTCTTTCTCAACTATTTATATTCTGACTGATGTGTTTTTCACGTGTGTAACTGGATTGTGTGTTTTATATACACAGTGGTATAGGAGCCTGAGGGCCATGGGGGCAAAGGCCCCAACAATTTTTTCAGAGGAAGGCCCCCCTCCCAACCCCCCCTCCCCCCCTCCCCCCCCCCCATTGGTTGTATGTACTGGATTAATGTGTTGTATGTACTGGACTATTTGTTCTTGTCTCACAGTACCTGCCACATCATGACGTACCATGCCTCATGTCCCATATTCCATTACATGCATCCATTTACACACTCACACACTCATACAGACACAACACTCACAACTATCCCATGCCAATCACTATATACGCTGAAGCTATGAGTGTGTACCATTGAGAGGTTTAAAAAGACTTAGGACTTACTATTTATTACTTCCTTTGCTATATAAAATTTCCAGGGCCCTGATCTTTATCTTTAGGGATAAAGCAGGAATAATATTCCTGCTGGGCTTATATACAAAAGTAGGTTTACAGAGTGGTAGATCTACATGTAATATCACAAAAGATAAATAGCACAGATTCCTAGAAGGGGCCCATGTATAATGCTATACATACACACACACATGCACACACATACACATACACACACACAAACCAGTGCTACTTAAAATTAGTGGTTCTGGTGGGTATGACTGTCAGTTTGCTATGACCAGATGCAAAGCCACCCATGGAAGTCACCCATGGAATGTTGATTTGCATGAGATGGTGGCAAATAGATAGGCTAATGCCTTTGTGTTTAGGACTCTGCCATTAATGAGACATATGGTCACATACCCACCTGAGGATCAGAGCACTTAATTGGTGTCATATTTTTGGATCTGGGGCAGTGTCGCTTCCAAACATGTTACAGACCTGTGAGTTCCATAGGTTTTTGCATTTGGTCATATGTGTAGCAAACATGACAGTCATCCTCATCAGAACCACTATTCCTGGAATTTCCGTGTGTGTTTGTGTGTGTGTGAGTGTGTGTGTGTGTATTTGTGTATGTGTGTGTCTACGTAGCATTGGAATCTTTCTTTGCAATTTATTTTTGTGATGTGTTGACAAGCTACTTCTAGATCTGCTCACCTAGAGATGGAAGCCTTGCATACAAGTAATAAAAGACATTCTCTATGAGAAAGTTGGTGGCATATAGGATTGGAAGGCAAAAAGAAAGGGGAAATGTAATACGCACATAGTTGAACAACATAATGTCCTACAAATGTTCTAAATGTATGGCTATTACATATTTCCTTTTTACACCACTATTGCCTTTCAATCATATATACCAACTTTCTCACAAAGAATGCTTTATTTTTTACTTGTTCCATCAGTTCTTTTTCTTCATGAGATAGAACATAACAAATTTAGAGTATTCTGAAATAAGACCATTAGTGGTGTTACACAGTTTAGGAGGGGTATACTGTGTGGAGGAGGGGGGGGGGGGTGTCTCATGATTATTATTTATCTATTTTATCACAAAAGATAAATAGCACAGATTCCTAGAAGGGGCCCATGTATAATGCTATACATACACACACACACACTCACACATGCACACACATACACATACACACACACACACACAAACCCGTGCTACTTAGATTTAGTGGTTGTGGTGGGTATGACTGTCAGTTAGCTATGACCAGATGCAAAGCCACCCATGGAAGTCACCCATGGAATGTTGATTTACATGAGTTACATAGGCTTTTGCATTTGGTCATGTGTAGCCAACATGACAGTCATCCTCACCAGAACCACTAATCCTAAGTAGCATTGGAATTTCCGTGTGTGTGTGTGTGTGTGTGTGTGTGTGTGTGTGTGTGTGTTTGTGTGTATGAGTGAGTGTGAGTGTTTGTGTGTGTAGCATTGGAACCTTTCTTTCTTGGAGGATGTGCAATTTATTTTTGTAATGTGTTGACAAGGATTGTGCGTACAAACTACCAGTACCGATACGCACTCACAACATCATGTAGAAATCGTGTCCCTGTCGATTCGGTCATACTCTTTGGGTGCCACTCATTGCGTGGCCATTTATAGGTTCACAACCTATAACAGTACGTCAGAGCCATGAGATATAGTGCAGCAGCACGGTGTATCAGCTAGGCTAGGGGAGAGGCGTGGTCGAGTTAAAGACACATGCAACCCAGCTAGGCTGGAACACATGTAACCCTTCCTTATTGTTGGGATTTGCGTTCTGCTGGCACATATATTTTTAATGCCCACCGTTTTTCATTTCATCTGCACGGCTGGCACACACACACCCATGAACCACACCCATGAACCACACCCATGAACATACACATGTCTCATGTCATGACTATTTACACTCTTTCCACCATAAGACACTACTCTTTTCCCCTTGCTGTAAACCCTGTAAATTGTTATGTTGTGTGCTACATGGATTCACTCATATGCTTTGTCAATTTGAACTTTTTTTTCTATGTCTTTCGGTTACAGTGCTTTCACTGGCCTAATATACAACCTCTTTCTCAACTATTTATATTCAGATTCATTCTCTTTATGTTTGGTCCTACATGTGCAAATATTCCATTACCTTCTATTTCTTTAGTGGTCATGATTGTATCAGCACAAAATGGTAGCATGTCTTGTCAGACTCATGCCCTCCACTGTATGCTCATATCCCATGGCCTCCTCTACATGGTCATGTCCAGAGGTCTCCATGTCACTGATGTGGATGTGTTTTTTTCACACATGCAACTGGACTGTGTGTTGCATGTATTGGACTGGTGTCAGTGGGGTAGGAAGCACGGGGGTCGTGGGGGCAAATGCCACAATACGTTTGTCAGAGGCCCCCGTGAGGCTCCACTATACATGTCCCATATACCATTCACTGTACTCAAATTCAGACTGTGCTTCATTGGGAGGGTTTTAAGGACTCCTCTATTTCAGCTGATAGTGGTCATGAAAGAGTTGGAATGATGGGGGGGGGGGGGGCTTAAATCTCATGTCCCCATCAAGGTGCATACTAGTCCTGAAGCTTCATCTCTGTTGTGTAGTTAAATACCAACTCAGTACTGCTTGTATACCCGTGGATAAATAGAAGCCATGTCAGTGAATGCTCTCTGTATAAACTCTACAGTGGCCCAGTCTTTCCAAATCTTTGAGATAGGCTAGCCACTGCCACTTATGCAAGGCTTCCATCTGTCCACAAGTAGCTTGCACAAAAATTAAAATCTCCAAGAAAGGTACCAATGCTACAAGCACACACACACACACACACACACACACACACACACACACACACACACACACACACACACACACACACACACACACACACACACACACACACACACACACACACACACACACACACACACACACACACACACACACACACACACACACACACACACAATGGTGGTCTTGAAAAAGCTTAGCAAGCTGTATCCGGACCTCCACCAGTGGATCCCCACCAGTAGACACCTCTTTCACATGGGATTTCTCATAGAGAATGTCTTTTATTACTTGTATGCAAGGCTTCCATCTCTAGGTGAGCAGATCTAGAAGTAGCTTGTCAACACATCACAAAAATAAATTGCAAAGAAAGATTCCAATGCTACGTAGACACACACAAAGGCATTAGCCTATCTATTTGCCACCATCTCATGCAAATCAACATTCCATGGGTGACTTCCATGGGTGGCTTTGCATCTGGTCATAGCAAACTGACAGTCATACCCACCAGAACCACTAATTTTAAGTAGCACTGGTTTGTGTGTGTGTATGTGTATGTGTGTGCATGTGTGAGTGTGTGTGTGTATGTATAGCATTATACATGGGCCCCTTCTAGGAATCTGTGCTATTTATCTTTTGTGATATTACATGTAGATCTACCACTCTGTAAACCTACTTTTGTATATAAGCCCAGCAGGAATATTATTCCTGCTTTATCCCTAAAGATAAAGATCAGGGCCCTGGAAATTTTATATAGCAAAGGAAGGTAATAAATAGTAAGTCCTAAGTCTTTTTAAACCTCTCAATGGTACACACTCATAGCTTCAGCGTATATAGTGATTGGCATGGGATAGTTGTGAGTGTTGTGTCTGTATGAGTGTGTGAGTGTGTAAATGGATGCATGTAATGGAATATGGGACATGAGGCATGGTACGTCATGATGTGGCAGGTACTGTGAGACAAGAACAAATAGTCCAGTACATACAACACATTAATCCAGTACATACAACCAATGGGGGGGGGGGGGGGGGGAGGGGGGGTTGGGAGGGGGGCCTTCCTCTGAAAAAATTGTTGGGGCCTTTGCCCCCATGGCCCTCAGGCTCCTATACCACTGTGTATATAAAAAACACACAATCCAGTTACACACGTGAAAAACACATCAGTCAGAATATAAATAGTTGAGAAAGAGGGTTGGATAGTAAGCCAGTGAAAGCACTGTAACCAAAAAAAGTTAAAATAGACAAAGCTTATGAGTGAATCCATGGAGCACATAACAATTTACAGGGTGTACAGCAAGGGGAAAGAATAGTGGAAAGAGTGTGTATAAGTGTGACGTGAGACGTGTGTATGTGTTGGTTCATGGGTGTGTGTGTGTGCCAGCCATGCAGATGAAATGAAAAACGGTGGGCGTTTAAAATATATGTGCCACCAGAACGCAAATCCCGACAATAAGGAAGGGTTACATGTGTTCCAGCCTAGCTGCGCTGCGTGAGTGTTTAACTCGACCACGCCTCTCCCATAGCCTAGCTGATACACCGTGCACTATATCTCATGGCTCTGACGTACTGTTATAGGTTGTGAGCCTATAAATGGCCACGCAATGAGTGGCACCCAAAGAGTATGACCCAATCGACAGGGACACATACTGTTGTGTGCGCGTATCGGTACTGGTAGTACGTACCGTGTTTTGTATGGTGATGGTAGCTGAATCCCACGCATTTTGATCGCTTGACGAATCTTGTTCGTTATAGAAGAGAACCACTGACGTTTGTACATGTAGTGGCATGGGCACGGGAGGTTATTGTATATTCATGTGCTCGGAGTAGCGGGAACCAGGTTGTAGTAGGTAAATGGCGCGAAATGAACGAATAATGTGCAATTACTTTGCACAGCTGTATCTCCGTAACGGATCAAGTAAAAATTAACGAACAGGACAAATCGATAGGTACAGGACCCCTCTGCGTATAACCCGAATTTGAAGTTAATTGAGATGTCCTGCCGAAAGATATGGCCAGTTTGAACCCCAAGGGGTATCGGACGTTGCAACACTGGCACGAAGCTAATGCAAGAGCCCAAAATTTATTTTACCAGAGAGAAATGATGTAGTATGAAGTGTTGAAAATAGGAAGTCAATAGCATTTACGGTTCTGGAGATGTAGCGATTTCAAAGTGAATCATTTTTATAACTTTATATATATATACGCGATAGGCAATTTTCGCGTGAACTGTCCCATATATTAACATATACAAAAATACATAAGTACACTATAAACTAACATAAATGGTTAACAACACAACCTAACATTTACTCATACTAACGCACTCAACATAATTGATTTATTATATCGTTCTAGCTGCCTTATATAGGAGGCTGAATCTCAACTTAGTTAGAGCCAACGCCACAGCCATCCTCTCCAGATGTTTTGTCCCTGACCATAACCTATAGTAGGGTGCATTATTTATCGTACCGCTGTATAATTGTGTTATTAATCAATTTTTGTATTGTAATTCACTGTACAATCAATCATACTATAAATATCATAATAATAAAAACAATAGCACAACATATAATACACAGAAAAATGACATACATAAAGTAATAATAAAATTAATACATATCTGCATCAATCTGTTCAAATGTGAGGTGTTCTGTTGAGGTGTTCTGTGGGTCTGACAGTACAATGTTTCCGGATTCAATGAAAGCCTTCCACACTCCTAACCTCGATATCCTTGGTGCTCCTATTGGTGACTATATCCACTGCGCCAAATTCATTGCCCCTAAGCAGGTTGAGGCCTTGAAGGTGCTGTCCAGGCTTCAAGATGTTGCCATCATTGACCCCCAGGTGGTTTTCACCCTACTTCATGTGTGTGGTAGTGTGTGGTAGTTTTTGTAAGCTGGCTCACATCGCTCGGTCCACTCCCCCAGCTTATCCTCTGACCCTCTTTGCAGATATTTGACATGGTAGTGAAGGAATGTTTTGCCACATGTTCTGCTTTGGACCTCACTGAGCATGGGTGACAGCAAGCACAGCTGGGTCTGAGGTATGGAGGCATGGGTGACAGCAAGCACAGCTGGGTCTGAGGTCACTGAGCATGGGTGACAGCAAGCACAGCTGGGTCTGAGGTATGGAGGCATGGGTGACAGCAAGCACAGCTGGGTCTGAGGTATGGAGGCATGGGTGACAGCAAGCACAGCTGGGTCTGAGGTATGGAGGCATGGGTGACAGCAAGCACAGCTGGGTCTGAGGTATGGAGGCATGGGTGACAGCAAGCACAGCTGGGTCTGAGGTATGGAGGCATGGGTGACAGCAAGCACAGCTGGGTCTGAGGTATGGAGGCATGGGTGACAGCAAGCACAGCTGGGTCTGAGGTATGGAGGCATGGGTGACAGCAAGCACAGCTGGGTCTGAGGTATGGAGGCATGGGTGACAGCAAGCACAGCTGGGTCTGAGGTATGGAGGCATGGGTGACAGCAAGCACAGCTGGGTCTGAGGTATGGAGGCATGGGTGACAGCAAGCACAGCTGGGTCTGAGGTGTGGAGGCATGGGTGACAGCAAGCACAGCTGGGTCTGAGGTATGGAGGTTTGGAATTGTGTTCTTTGGCAGCCTCCATTGTTCCGGTTGTAGACAGTGCCTATCATCTGCCATGCTCATTTTGAAATCAACTTGAACGTCACGTGAGCATGTATGAACGTAGCGCATATTTTCGTTCGATCGAGTGTGCTTTAGCGGAATAATGAAAAACTGTCTGGAGATATTGATGGTATTCTTTTATTTGCGATTCTACCGTAAGGGAAGTAGGAAATAAGGTTAGACATAGACCTTATGCATCTCTCATCACCTCTCGTTCCCACGACCGTAAATATCTAACCATATTTCCTCCCCGGTGCGACGTAACCGGTCAATTTGTCAATAATGCTTTTAAAAATCGCGTTAAAGAAATTCGTTAGGGGACGGGCCCCCTATAAAACCCGGGCCTCATGGGTTTGCTCCCCACTCTGCCCCCCTCCCCCCTCCACCCCCCACGTCCTAGGCGGAACAGGTTTGGCCCCCGGCCCACTGCCAGGATGCCACTGGCGGAGCTCATGCAAGGGCAATATATTCTGTTATCCGTCCGCTATGATTTTTGTGCCAATCAGACGGCATAGCACACGAAGGCAGTCGTACCGACTCCCAACAACGTTGTAAAGCTCGAGGCAGAGATAATTAATATGCTAGAGGCAACGAACTAATTAGCAACAAGCGGTTGTCGCACGTGTGTAATTATTTCATGTAACATTCTTCTTCTTTTCTTGCCCGACCTAGTTCGCCCGAGAAAAAAATTCCACTTACCAATTAGGAATGGCCTGATGGATTAATAATAGGATAACCTTGCATAAATACCTGCATTTGACCGTTTAGTAGCTAGTTGTCATACACACTAGAATTGAATGTGAAATCCATTCCTATGATGCATGCTATATCATTTAAATCTGCTAAACTCGTGTCCCGGGTGTCCTGATCATTGAGTCAGTCAACGAAGTACGCGGGATGATTCTGCAACTTGTCAGTCTTGTAGGTTTGGCATCATAACACACAGTTTGTTATTTGGTCTTGTTTTAGTCCGTAAAGAGCACTTCATTGTATTGCACTTGCATAAACAATAAATATACTTCTGAATTTGGTCAATAGTTGCGAGTACGGTACAATAACAAGCGACAAGCTAAAGAGAAAGTTCGAGTGCAACATGAGCAGGCGTCGAGTCTAAGTAAGTATGTGAGCGTAAGAACGATTGGTGAATGTGATATCAGTAGTGCGGTAAGGGCAGAGAAAGTTGGAGGATTGGAGGAAGGGGAATACAGAAATTAACCAGCTGATATGGCTGAACTCAATCTCCTATTCGAGCTGCCCATTACTTCCAACGAAACTTTCGTTCATCTCGCGCTGCTCTTATCCGCGTGTTCCTCCACACCCTTATGATACATTATATACATACGCGTGTACGAACAGTGAGCACGTCCACCTTTGATCGTTTTAAGTACTAATGAGGCCCATGCAGAGTTCTCCGGTCCCCTCCTTATAGTACCATATCTATACCTCGTTGTTTTATTTAGGGTGTCATGCAAACAAACCACTTGCCCTGGCATGTGAAAGCCGCGATTCTTAATTATTGTGTTTTAATTAGGAATGGTGAAAACTACCACCACAAGGAGGGAGGGGATGAGCGAGGGTTAGTGTTACGTTCGTGTTATGTAATAGCGTCTAATGCTGTGATTAGATCCTTCCCGACTTCACCACAGTCTTGCGTGACTGGTTTTATGTATAGAGAGGTTCCGGGAAGATTGGCGGCCATGTTTTTTTGGCATTCTGTTACAGAATCTGTAACAGAACTGGGAACACCAAAAAACATGGCCGCCGATCTTCCCGTGATGACACTCTGCATCCTTTCTATTCATGTATATATGTGATTGCACGTGTTCTGTGTTTTCTCTTTTAGTACCGGTATATTCTTTCTGTGTGTGTGGTTACCTCGCCGGGTGTCAGCGCGTGCGTGCAGATACAACAAGAAGTAGATACGCAAGATTTTGCCGAGTAAGTACAATGAATAGAATGTGTTCGTAGAGCTATCTGTTTCAATGGTAAGATAAGTGCTCCAGCATCTCATGGTAGTCTCAAAACCCATGTTTAACTTCATATGAATATAGCACACCTAATCTTTGGGGCCGTTCATAAATAACGTCACGCTATTTTTGACCATTATGACCTCCCCCCCCCCCCCCGCTCGTCACACATTATCCCATACTGATGTGTGCTTAATGTAAAAATCGTCACACTGGCTGATTTCCCCCCCCCCCCCCCCCCCCTCAATTTTTAAAAAAATTCATGCATGGTGATAATTACGCGCACGTGCATGTGTTTCATCGATGTGGATTAATTATACTTTTATTGCGCAGTTTTGGAGGGTTTTCCAACACAAACAGCGTTAGCTTCTGGGGCTCCGCCCCAGACCCTGATGGGAAAGCCTGCAGCTCTCCCCCATACCCCCTAGCCGGGCCGCTACGTTGATAGGTCAACCACTTCCCTTTAAGGCCCCCCCCCCCCCCCCCCCCCTTACTCATAATGCTGGATCCGCTAATTGCCTTATGTGTATGTATACTTTGCCAAATGTATACATAGTTTTGATACGAATACACATGCAGCAGTTTCTTCTGCTTGTGCCAGTCCTATATTGTGCGAATTATGGCAAGCAAATGTCTATTTGGCTGATCTGCACTTGTATTTTTCACCCCATATGCACTAGGTATTCATAGCTCGTTCACAAAAAGCAGTTTTATTTGGTGAACTAAACAAATTCTTTTTTAATCAGGCTGTTTATACACAATACATTGTTGAGCAGACAGGATGTCACTTAAACTGCCTACTGCTTTATGGTAAGTTAAATCGATATGCAGTATGATTAGCCGATTTATATGGATGTGGTTTAAGTTCATTTTCTAATCTGAAAATATATGCATGGGCAAAAAGAATAGAAGAGTACACAGATACATATGATATTTACATCCATGCATATGTGTATGCCGAAATGATATGCATATGTGTGCGTAACTCCTTCACAACCGCATATTGAACTAATGGCATGTACTGATGGCAATCACATGTCAAGGGGAAGAGTCTTCGGAAGTAAAACAAAGCTAACTGATACAGCTTCTGAGACCACCAAACACCCTGACAACTCTTCAAGGGAACAAGACAGTAAGTAGTGCAGCCGTATGGTTTGCACAGGTTAATATTGCATCTGCATGTTCTGTCCTACAACATTTTAATTGCCTTTCAGAGAAGTGGCCTGAAAATGAGAACTGTGGTGAAGGGGATGAACCTGAAATATGTTATGGTGAGTTCAATGGCAGATGACTGAGAATGGATACATGTGTGCACCTGCTTTGCAGAGATGATGAATGAGAGTAGGGTGCCAGCAAATGTTTTCTCAAACTACTGCGACCCACCACCAGTAAAGGCAAACGCAGATAGAGAGGTGAGAAGACAGCTCATATTTGTTGGTAACAATACTATGACAACTGAGGGAGAAAATTTCTTAATGGGGTTGCAAAATGATTGGTTGTATCTTTTCCTTTATTTTTTTCTTTAAGGCAAATGACTCTTTTTCTGAGAGTGGTAAGTAAGAATGCTGTGCAATGGAGTTACATCACTGTTGAAAACAGTTCATGTTAAATTGAAAACAAGAACAGCAGAACATTGATGGATTTAATATGGTGTTGCATTTTCTATATACTTTCAGATGATGGAGATGTGTACGAAGAAACAGACGAACCTCAAGGTTATTATACTTTGACATATATTCATTCATTCATAACAGTAGAAAATTGATGGGTTTAATGTGATATAGAATTTTCTATATAGTTTCAGATGATGGAGATGAGTACGAAGAAACAGAGGATCCTCAAGGTTATTGCATTTTGATTCACATGTATTCGCATGAGATGCATTTGTTATGCCTCTAGATCAACATGACAAACCTTTACAAAGCTAGAGTTTAGTAAGGTTTCACATGGGGCAATGGCAAATGCTATACATAATCTAGCAGTGACATGTAAAATGTGAACTGTCATGACAATGCATTGCTTGGCCTTTCAACTCAGTACATGTAATATGATCTTTACTGTCACTTGTATTTCATAACCTTTTGAATATTCTTAGCTAGCAATTTTGATAAATATTGAGATGAATTACAATTATCAATATGCTTATTTTTCTTTACAGATTGTGGAGAGGTGAGTTGAAATTTCTGCTGTTATTGATCAATGGGTGCCCGGGTGAAAAAATACACGTTGTAACGCGTTATAACGCGTGAAAATGGGACATAAATAACGCCAAAACACGCGATTTTCAAGATGATTATCTCCTTGATTGTGCAATACAATAGAGTAGAATTTTGCCTATACACAAAGCGGTCCAGTGTGTATAAAGTTCCAAAGACTGGTTGGTTTGGCATGCATCGTTCCGAAGATATTCACATTCAAGTACGAACTTGATTTCGCGGGAAAGTATACAAAAGCCCGCGAAATTAAGCTAGTGCATTGAATGTGAATATCATCGGAGCGATGCATGCCAAACCAACCAGTCTTTGGAACTTTATACACACTGGACCGCTTTGTGTATAGGCAAAATTCTACTCTATAGTATTGCACAATCAAGGAGATAATCATCTTGAAAATCGCGTGTTTTGGCGTTATTTATGTCCCATTTTCACGCGTTATAACGCGTTACAACGTGTATTTTTTCACCTGGGTAAACAAATTCAAACAATGTAAAATAGATATTAACGGCACATCACAATGTACATTGTAATAAATACCATTGTATGGTTCTTACCATCTGGGGTATTGTGGTTATGATAATATGCATCAATATGGACCATGATGGATTGCAAATTTGTAGTAGGATGGGTACATATCATTGTCCCAGGGAAAAACCATTCGTAGTTGCTTCACGTTACACTTTCTTTTCAGACAGAAGAAATTTATGACCTACCACCACGTAAGTAAACAAGTAACCATGCTCCCTATTTTAAAAATATGAAATAAAATACCCGTGTATTCAGCGGAAACACAGATTTCAAATAGGCCACTGCCACCGCCTCCTACCTGTGCATCTCCTTCTGATGAGTATGAAGTCACTGATTTGTATGACACAATTGATGACACTGCTAGAAAAAGGCTAAAGCATCTGGCTGAAAGGACACCTCTGCAAGCAAGGGATGGACAGACACATTGCACGGATGAGTTGTATGAAGAATTCGATGAAAATGAGTGCTCGGACACCTCCCACCAACAAGGTTAAAATATATCTGCTCATACAATTGCAAACTTTATTCCCTGCGGTATTGGAATTAGGTACTGACCAAAAAATTGTATATCCTCACATGGACAATGATGTACTTCAAAAGGTATATGAGCGTTTCCTTAAGTGCCTAAATTTAAACATTAATATCTTGCAACACGATACTGTCAGTTGTATATTATATTTAGCATAGCCTGTAAATCAACTTCAAGTCTACCTATATTTCCCACTGAGGTGCACCATATTGCTCTTATTTCAGGGAAGAACGCCAATGAGACATCCCTCCAACACAATAGGACTGCAACGTTGTGAATCTATTTCTCCTCCATATACCCCACCACCTCCCACACCACCTGAGTCTCCAGTACCTCCTGCTCAATCCCCTTCACCTTCTCCACCCCCTCCACCACTGATTACTCCATCGAGGGCATCACCATTACCTCCACCTCCAATCCCATCTTTCCATCCCTTTTCGCAAGTGGGCCATTTGAAATCCTTGCCACCACTTCCCTCACGCATCAAGGCATCTCCACCAAATTCTTCATCCTTTCCTACACCAAAATTCCTAGATGCTTCACGGCAATCTTCAAATGAATTGTGTTCTTCCCAACGTTATTCTCTTTCTTCTGACTGTTACCTTGACTGTTCTTCTGTTAGTTCATCTCCTCAACCCACAATCCTCGTTCCCCCTCGAGCACCAAAACCCCTTACACCTCCTACCACGTGCCCTAAGAAGCTGCCATTGAAACCACCGGCATCCTCAAGCGCTGTGAATCACCTGATCACAAACCCACCGGTTGACAGGAGAAGATCTCAAAATTGCTCTGATGTGCAGCACACAGTGATGCTTCAAGAAGATGCAGGTGAGCAACCCTGAGCACATACCATTTGGTTCATGAGGGGAAAGGACCTACAGTGCATTTTATTACATTTTATTACCTTTCCAGCACCTCCAGTTAAAAATGCCATGCTGTTGGAATCATTGCATATGGTAAATCAACCTTGGTTAACTCGTTAACCTTCATTAAAGGTTAACAGGGTTCTTCATTTTCAAAAGCAGTCTGTGATATTTATATTTAATGCCTTGGAGAGGGGAGAGTTAGGGGATCTGTGGCTGGTTGAATGTCCGCTAACGTGTGTGTGTTGTGTTGTGTGTGTGTGTGTGTGTGTGTGCAAAGATGTTCTGTCTCATGTGCATGCTTCACTATACTGTGCAGATAGACCTTGCTCACAGAATAGGAAGCAGCCGCACCCCAAATCAAGGTAAGCCAATTACTGCCATTCATTAAATGCGTTCACCAAACATCACATGACCAATGTTAATCAGTGCAATACAATGCACACGTACACTTACTAGACCATGTGCATTGCGTTTACTGCAGGATCAGCACAGAGGCAGCAAGTTAATCTCAAACCAAAGCCCAAACCAAAGTCACCACCTCTTTTACCGAGGGTTGTTGATGAGCTTCTGACCCCTATTTCTAAGGTATTACATGTATGTGGTATGTAGATGCATGGGCAAAGTACTATTTATAATCCAATTCATAGACAGTTTGGTGATTAGTTCTAACTAGAACATCCGTTTTGCCTTTCTTAAATTACAAGAAACATGTTTGCCCATATCCAGGTAAGGATTTCAGCACAAAATGAGGTAGTGCCTTCTAGAACCTCTGAAGAGGAAACAGAAGAATTTAAGCCTTTACGTTTGGTTCAACATGAAACTTCAAATAAATTGCAAAATGAAAATGATATTTATAATCAGAGTGACACATACCAAGATAGAAAAGGTCACATAACAAATATCACACCCAGGAGAGACGAGAAAACACATCTGAAATGCCAGAATTCTGAACAAAGGAATGAAGAGTTGCTTACACATACTCATGCTTTACTACCAAAAATCAATGATTGTCTTCCTAAGTGGAGTAAACATGATATGGAATGTGACCAGGGTTCAAGCGAACCAAACGATAAATGCACTGACAAAAAAGAGAAAAGCAAACAGGATGTCGTAACTGTAAAGTCAACACGTTATTCTGTCACTGATATGCCACACACACTATCAGAAGGTAAATTAAACTAATCATATTAATTTGGGATATATGTAAATATTTTCATGCTCAACAGGATATTTGGCCACGCAACTTAGTTCCAAACCAATACATTCTCCTAATGTTGTACATACAAAGCCTTTGCCTGGAAACAAACCTAAATTCCAAACATGGGGAAAAGAGCATCGAAAATCTGCAGATCTAACACAGCCTATCGCAAATAAGGAAGTAAAGTGTTCCAGGATTTCACGGTTAGAATCATCATTTTTGGATGGACCTGAACAGGTGAACACTTCTATGAGTACAACACCCAAAGTAACATTCTCCTTACAAGGCAAAAAACCTTCACTTCCACATACAAGCACAAAATGCGAACCTGCCAAGGCTAATGAGCACATAGGTCGAGGATCAGATCAGTTGTGCAATGATGATTGGGCAGATCATAAAAAGCCTGCTCTTAATCCAACTCCAATTGGACATGGGGATGGGGATGTATTAAGCCACAAAGCCTTGCAAAAGGAAGTGCTACCAAAGAGAGCTTGCACATCTCCTCCCAAAGGTCGTGATTTTGAACCATCTCAAGAGAAAATCATTAAAAATAAGCCAATGATTTCCCCAAAACCTAATGTTGTGATTCAACAATTAGATGCTCCAAAATATGGTGGGGATATGATTCAGACAATGCAAGCTGCAAAGGCCAGCAGCACAAAGAAGCCTCCTCTGCCTCAGAAACCAAAATCATTTGATAGTCATCAATCACCGACATGTACTGCTAAACTGCCGAGCTGCAAATTAACAGAAACCAGTAAAACACTGCAACCACCTTTGGTACATAACTTGACTGCATCAAAAGTTCATTCTATACAGGGTAGGACAGGCATGATAAAATCTCCACAGCATTCACCTCCACCAAATCCTAATCTATCACCCTCTCCTAGTCATAATGAACCGTATGAGCAGCAAGTAATCAGTGGCGCTTCCTGCAGTGGCAGCAGTTCGAATTTTCATCTAAAATCAGAGTTTTGCAAACAACCCATAAATGTGTCTAACAATAGGTCCACCGTAGAGGAACAAACTAATATGAGCAAAAATGCACCCTCAAGTCACCTTCTGGTAACTTCAGGCACACAGTGCTCATCCAACTCGGAGGCATATGATTCCATTGGAACTGAGTCCTATTTTGAAGAAAATTATGAAGAAAGCAGTGTAAGCAGTATCTTAATTCAGTATCTTAATTATTTCACAAATGCAGTCATTTTAATATTTTATTGCAATGCATTCTACTAATTATGTGCCTCTATCTTACACTTGAACTGAAGTTTTTTTTTAAGCAGCGTGTCATGCATATACTAATGTAGCAATGCAGAAATAAGCCTCACAATAAACCATGTGCACTTCAAGCAGCTGTTACATTCCCCTTCTTTCCTACGCTGCAGGAATCCATCCCTACAAAGCCTTATGCACAGACTCCTCATTCCGAGGTGGCCAGTGGACACAGACTAGGCTCACAAATGATGATGAATGAGCTTTCGAATGCATTTTTAACACTGAAGGCAAAATCAAAAGCAAATTCATGCCATGATGAAGCCAAACACACATTTACAAAGTCCACAACTAGCAATGATGTATCTAGATCGCCTATTAAACTCAAGAGCTGGAAAGCTGTGCACAATTCTGAAAATACACAGTCAAAGCCAGCTTTGCCAATCCCTGATGAGCTTACCAACCATGCAGTATCCAAATTGGAAGGAAAGTTGCATATGGAAGCAAAAGGGGCACATGGCCCCAGCAAAGCATTTCCTCCTTCTTCCAACAGGCAGACAAGAATGCTAGGTGAAAAACCTTCAGGCATAGAGCCTAAGGCTGCCTTTGTAGTGAATTCAGGATCTGATGGCCAAATAAGGAGTTCCAGTACACATAAATCGTACATTAAACCAAAAGCTGTTCAACTGCAAAGCTCTGATAAGAGTTCAGACCAGTTGAACTCAAAATTCATTCACCCTTTACGGATGAAAACAGCAAAGGATTAGAGTTAATGGAGTAAACAAAGGAATAACAGAGGTAGGTATTTAATATCATCGGACCCCCAATTTGTGACATTTCTTTACCTTAAACTATAAATGCAACGAAATTAATCTTCTAACATAATGATATTTGAAATATATAACAGCATGAAATGTCCACACCTACTGCAGAACATCTGTTTGCATTTGTCCCTGACCCCATCCATCCTACATCTACCCTCCCTCTTACAACTCTAAAAACAGGCAAATCATCAAGAGGGAACAGGGAGAGAAGAGGAAGGAGGGGAGGAGAAGAAATGAGAGAAGAGAGGGGATGAGAAGGGAGGGGGAGGTGGAAGAGAAGGGAGAGGAGGTGGAAGAGAGGGGAAGGAGGGAGTTGAAGAGGACCGAGATGGTAGAGGGAAAGGAGTGTGAAGGGAGGAGGAGGAGGTGGTAGTGTAGAATTGGACATGTAGAAGATCACCTCCTAAGATATTCTCTCTGAGAAAGTTGGTGGTACAATTCTATATGGAACCTGCTTCAACAGGTTCCGATCTCCCTCTCACCCATACCTTACCGTTGCATCTACATTTATCACTAGATGCATATATATAGTATTTTCATTGCATATGTGACAGAATTCCTATGTTCCAATTCTACCTTTGTTTACGGGCATACAGCACATTTTCTGGTACAAGCCATGGCGTTTCATTGTATGTTCCTCTATTTTTCAGCCATCCCCTTTGCACTGGCCTCTCAAAGAGATGTTTCATAACTCTGACATTACGAGCAATCCCTTATTGTATCCACATGCATGAATACTCGTACCAATATATGTGGACAAACCAATTTTATTATTAAAGGAGTACCATTGGTATTTCAGATTTCAATACTTTCTTGGATATTTTAAGCAGTATCAGGATACCACTTACTCTGGCCATTGAAATGTAGTTCGAGGGGGGAAAGAACAACATGTAGCACATGTGCAGCATTAGTGGGGCAAAGTGTCCCACTCATATATCAGTTAGCTGTAAGCCACAGTGAGCATGGTGCCCTTAACATTTTGTGGAAAAGCATATCCACTTTCACTGGCAAATGGAAGCAATACATGATTTGAATGTTCTTTCCTCAATTTCTTCAAGTTTGTGCACACGGCATTATGGCATTAGTGTCAAAAGCTAACTACCCCAAGAACTGTGTAATCTACATGAAGTGCTCACATTATATGATCTGACCCTTTCTCCCAGCATGTGAGATTATTGTAACAACATCAAGGTTGTTAAAGTCAATTGCATCATATCATTTGTGAACTCAAATCAGGTTATGTGGCAGACGAATTGATATTAGACAATTAATTGAAAAACTAAAGAGAGTTCGATCCGTTTGAACTTGAAATTTCATACTCCCACGTATCAGCATGCAATTCAGGTAATGATAGCTCATATTCAAAAGGTGCATGTATTGCACCTGCTAATACTGAATAACTTTTTGCAGCCAGCTGCACTACATGCAACACACACACACACACACACACACACACACACATAATATAACTTATATGGGACATAGCTCTACTACGAGGTCATTGTTTGAA
This sequence comes from Eunapius fragilis, assembly GCA_963681505.1. Classification (NCBI taxonomy): domain Eukaryota; kingdom Metazoa; phylum Porifera; class Demospongiae; order Spongillida; family Spongillidae; genus Eunapius; species Eunapius fragilis. The sequence goes on along the minus strand of OY811986.1, from coordinate 1,428,814 downwards.
CAGGTGCAATTTTAAAGGCTTAGTGCACTGAAGAGGACTAGGAGGAGGACAGATAGAGAGATTGTGGGCACCCCAATGGATCCGTTGGTTGGAGTGCTGGTGGGATAGGTTTGGCCTTGTGGGATGGTCACAGCGGCTCCAGAAATGGCAATTGCAATATCCGGAGTGGTTAGTAAATTACTGATTGGTGTCCCAATACTCTGGGCCTGTTGCGCCAGCTGAGCTTCGTTAAAGGGCGAGACTGGATTCTTGGCTATATCAGGTAAAAAATAGCAGGGTTTATAAATACTACCATGCGCTGTAAATCATACCTTGTCCAACTATTGCGTTCAGAGTGAATGGGGGAATGTCGTTAGCCACCTGGGCAGTTCCATTCCAACAATTTGACTGCTCAGTACTGGACGAGGAGTTGCAAAACATGGGTCCACTGATTGGATCTGTAGGTGCACCAACCATATATATATGGCCTACTCTTCACCACTTATCCTGACGTTTTCTATGTACAGTACAGTGTATGTAACTCTATGCAGCAGTGCACAATATTATACATAATTATATACGCACTGTCATGCATACATAACTGCTTCACTTCTCACTCCATTTTATTTGGAATGGATATGGGGCCTAGACCATGCAAGCATTTGCACAACGTACCATTTGTAAACAGTCCAGTATTTAGAAGTGCCTGAACCTTCTTCAAAAACTGATTTTCCAAGCCCTGGGGTGGCTTTATTGAGCTCACATTGCTGGGTAAGGTGATATTGCAACCTGTCTGCAATGCAGTAACCTATGTATATCAATGCAGAGGTTATATTATTCTACATCAGTTTGCGGTGGTCTGCACCTACTTTAAGCTTTCTGGACACGATTGCCTAATCTCAGCCCCAGACCCGTTCACGGTAGTGGGTGGTTTTATATCACCGTTAAGTGTCGCTGCTGTGAATACAGTGGAAATCGTGGTACTTGATCCTAAAATTTTTCTTCATGTGAAGTTTGGTCACTTGAATGTATTTTGATTAATGAGAACGTAAATAAAAATCTAACAACGCTCATTTGTTGCATATGTGTTTTTCAATAAGCATTCACAACTAGAATGCGTCACGTGACTTTTTGGTTTCACTACGATTATTGATAGTAAACAAATTACCATTTATAGTTTTAGGCACATTTCTCTCTCGCACGGCTACGAATCATTACGAATCATGGCACATAAGGAGAGTGGCCGTTTTACCATCGTTTGCTCGAGTTAGATTTTTAGTCCGGTAAAAGGAAACGGTGTTTTCGATTCAGACGCCATATTAGATATCGTTTTGTGTTAGGCAAGCCGCTTCACTTTGCACGAATATTATGTCTCGCAAACTTACAAGATAGCGGTACGATCCTTACTTTATCGTTTGAACTCGTTTCTATAGTGTCAACGCGCCATGCATCGCAAAAAAAATGCTTTCAAAGAATTGGGGCTTGACAACACAGCCATTTACAATGAATTACATTAAAATAGTAACGTTATTCAAGTTATCCACTAGTTATCGATTATGGCTGAGGGCGTTGGTAGTGTTGTTGAAAGCGAAAACGGTTCTTTTCAGAGCCAAATCACTCGTCGCTTGCCGAGAAAGGCTAGTCGAGCTGCAATGTCTGCTTGGAAACCACTTTGTGAAAAAATCTCCAAGGGGAGACCCGCGAGCGGGGCAGCAGCGAAACGGTCCGTACACGACGAAGAGAAGGACTGCAGCTGCAATTGCAACAAGTGCCGCAAAGGAGTTGCAGTCTCTAGCGGAATTTATGCCTAACCTTGCTGATACGGATGCAAGAACACTTGCATTGCGATTATACTACATTGAATTGGCAGATGGCGTATCTCCCATTCGTGCTCGAAACAAAGTTAGTCAAATGTTCTTGGTAAGTGTGATAACAGTAAAAAGATGGTCTTCGTCGTGGGAAGCTAATGGAAAACAGGATCTATTTGATTATAGGACATGAAGAGTTATAGTCAGTTATACATTATACATGTTCAGACATGCATATTAAATTGCAAAAGTGTTGTTATTGGCTGGATGGTAAAGGGATTGATGTGTGTATTCCCTTGCGATGGTGCCTATGTAGTTTTTTGAGAGCTTTCATTGCTTCATACACTGCAACACCATCTGCTTCATGTGAGTACGCCTCAATCCACTTCCAAGTGTGTTGGGAGAAGGCGGTATGTTGCTTCACTGTCAGGTGCTGTTCTGACAATGCATGTTGGAGGCTAGTTCGGAGAGCAGTAATACTCTGTCCACAATGTTGTCTACAGTATTGCTTGACATGTGCCCAGCACATTTCAACATGCATGCATTCTGGATGACACTTTGGGCCAAACAGTAGAATGTGTCCACGTCTCTCTGCTTCTTGTTGGATCTCTGGTTTCACACTTGCAAAATCAGGTTGGGATGCTAGCAATGCCCTTAGATCATCCAGTCTCATTTTTTCAATCCCTTTTAAACCTCGCTCTTTACATACTCGTAATGCACCCTTAGCAATGGGTGTTCCATCTTGCCCTGGATACCACATTTGCTGTAACACTTTCTTCATCGAATTTGTGGCCAAATCAAATGTTTCAAACCATCCCATTTGTGTAATGATTGGTTGCTTGCCTCCATCAGTCATGTTCATACGAGCAGTAGACAGTGACCCTTTTTTTACAGCAGTGTGAGAGGGAGCATTATCATATGTCAACAACAATTGGCATCCTGGATACAAATGTTCGAATTGATCAATAACTTTTTCATTACATTATCGTGCTTCCATGTTCCATCACTTTTGGGCTCAATGGTTTCTAGTCCCAACCAGCCTTGGCATGGAACTGAGACGCCACTTACCATAATGGTAGCTCCATCTCCTTTCGGCTTCATATGGTAAGCATCATCACTTACCCAAGCAAACCGGTTCCCTTCATTAGCATACAAAATGCACTCATCATGGTTGCCATGAAGAAGAGATTTTTCACCTGCAGGGAGGTTGGGCCATTCTGGTTTTCCAGTTGCCTCACTTAAAATTGGCAGACGTGGCTTTAAAGCCAACATTTGCTTTACCCATTCGTTACGATAGGTAACAACATCCTGGTCCTCGTGTCGATCACAAAAAGGAGCTCTGGATGAATCAGCCCACTTATAGCCCAGCTTGTGCATCCAACGCAGAACAGTCATTCGTGATACCTGACGTGAGTGGTATCTAGCATCATGAAGATCTAGAAGTTCTGGTGACACAACGTCTGGATCATTGAAAAGAACATTATTGATGTAATTCTGCAATTGTTGAATTGTCAAATAACCATCTTTATGCTTGCCACCTTGTTTGAGCCTATTTTTAATCCAGCTTTGTAGCTCAAACACAAGGGCTGGACTACCAAAAAGAAGTGATGGATCTCTTTCTTCATGTTCGCTTCGATGATCCAACAAAGCATCTTCTCCAATAGATTCCCAAGACGAAGACCATCTTTTCACTGTTGCCGCACTCACCAAGAACATTTGACTAACTTTGTTTCGAGCACGAATGGGAGATACGCCATCTGCCAATTCAATGTAGTATAATCGCAATGCAAGTGTTCTTGCATCCGTATCAGCAAGGTTAGGCATAAATTCCGCTAGAGACTGCAACTCTTTCGCGGCACTTTTTGCGATTGCAGCTGCAGTCCTTCTCTTCACCGTGCTCATCAGCAAAATCTTGCTGGCTCGCTGTACGGACCGTTTCGCTGCTGCCCCAGCTCGCGGGTCTCCCCTTGGAGATTTCTTCGCACAAAGTGGTTTCCAAGCAGACATTGCAGCTCGACTAGCCTTTCTCGGCAAGCGACGAGTGATTTGGCTCTGAAAAGAACCGTTTTCGCTTTCAACAACACTACTAACGCCCTCAGCCATAATCGATAACTAGTGGATAACTTGAATAACGTTACTATTTTAATGTAATTCATTGTAAATGGCTGTGTTGTCAAGCCCCATTTCTTTGAAAGCATTTTTTTTGCGATGCATGGCGCGTTGACACTATAGAAACGAGTTCAAACGATAAAGTAAGGATCGTACCGCTATCTTGTAAGTTTGCGAGACATAGTATTCGTGCAAAGCGAAGCGGCTTGCCTAACACAAAACGATATCTAATATGGCGTCTGAATCGAAAACACCGTTTCCTTTTACCGGACTAAAAATCTAACTCGAGCAAACGATGGTAAAACGGCCACTCTCCTTATGTGCCATGATTCGTAATGATTCGTAGCCGTGCGAGAGAGAAATGTGCCTAAAACTATAAATGGTAATTTGTTTACTATCAATAATCGTAGTGAAACCAAAAAGTCACGTGACGCATTCTAGTTGTGAATGCTTATTGAAAAACACATATGCAACAAATGAGCGTTGTTAGATTTTTATTTACGTTCTCATTAATCAAAATACATTCAAGTGACCAAACTTCACATGAAGAAAAATTTTAGGATCAAGTACCACGATTTCCACTGTAGGTCTGGGGCCGAAACTAAACGGCTGTCACACCAGGGGCGGATCCAAGAATTTTGAAAGGAGGGGGGTTACCAATAATGAAAAGTTATAATTAAGCGTGGTTCACCGAAAGGGAGTGGGTGCGAGGGGGGGGGGGGGGCATGGCCCCCGGTGCCCCCCCTCCCCCTGGATCCGCCACCATACACACACTCATGCACATACACACACACACACACACACACACACACACACACACACACACACACACACACATACAGTGACATACACTTATTTATTGTAACGCCATTTCATCCCTTCCATCTTACCAGGGCCTGTCTGATGTTGCCTTGTTGCATAAACAGGTCTGCGATCGAGTTGACAAGCAGATTGGCCAACTGGCTGGTAACGTTCCACAGAATGTTGAACTGCGGATCGAGTACAACCGCGTAAGGAGCGTAGCAACCACGTGCTACGGCACTGCACACGTTGCGGCACAACTTTGGGATTGTCTTCTGGCATTTAGAGCACGTGAGCTTCAGCAGGGCGTTAACGCACTGGTTGTTTGGCGGGACCAAGGCGCTAATCGTACGTGTGATATTCACTATGCTCTGTTCAATGCGATTGAACACAGCAGTCACGTTGCGAACAACGACAATGTCCTTCACCATGGCGTCAATGGCTGGCTTATTGCTGCGGATGACCAGGAGCCCTTGTTGGTCGATGCAAACCTTGTTTACCAGAGTGGCATTCTGCTTGATTGCGTTTGTTAGACCTCCGATGATTTCACGAACTAGCGAAGACACGTTGAAGTTGTCCCCCCTGGGGTTGTCATTGGGTGGAATGGTTGGCGGAGCCAAATAGTTGGCGAAGTTGCTTGCGACATCGGATGCGAATGCATTCATAAAGTCTGCGAATATAGAAGGTCCAATTAACGCAGCGCTAACCCTTATGTGCGCGATGTGCGTTGTACAAAATATCCTTGTGGCCGCAATCACTTCGTATGCGAACGCGGCGCACGTCTTGTAAGGTGCTGGCGGTACAGATTAAACCTCGGGGCCGAGATCCTTTATTAATTATAAATTGCCCACAGTACATATTTATA